>BQNB010056285.1:0-33974 GCA_026074375.1 Tanacetum coccineum | reverse complement strand
CATATTAATGATGTTTTCAAAATGTTCATGTCTAAGATGAACAGTAACTTTTATAAAAATAGTTTTATAAAAGTATTTATTGTCGTAAACTCGCGAAATTCATAACTCTTTCGTTATCGATTGAAAAATTACGATTCTTATTGTTTTAGAATCCTAAAAATAAGTACTATCTGTGAAAAATAATAAACTTTATATATCAGAATTATTTTATAAATTGTTTTTATAAAATTTCTTTTATAACGCGTTTAATTAACGTATAACTCGTAAACTACGTATCTTCTTCGTTATTAATCCGTTTTTCGAGTTTCTTACCTTTTTGGAATCGTCATGAGATTTAGTATTTTATAAAAATATAAAATAAAAGGGTTAAAATTAGAATTAAAACAGAAAGTTTTGATCTTTTTGATGAAAATGCGTTTAAAAGTTGTTTTGTAACTTTTAAGCTTAACCATCTTGTTACAAGTCCATTACAATACTTATTATCACATGTCTTACATCCTTAGGGTCCCTAGTCCATGATTTGTCCATATATTATCCAAGAATCACAAGATCCATATGTGTACATACTGATTTGTTCATTAACTTTCATAAGTATACATTTTAGATAACTTGTTTATATAAGCTTCTTATACTTAAACCATACTTGGACATCACTTATATATCCATTATAACATGATAATAACAACTCTATAACATATGTAAAAGTGTATAAAACCATGATCACAAGTGAAAATCCATTTTACAAGTTAAAACATTTCCTAAATGGTGATTAACTACATAGAACATATATATGTATAAAATCATAAAAGTAAGGATATTAAGAGTTTTAGATGACCTTAATATGATGTATGGTGATAACCATTAGAATCTAAACCCTTGTTTAGATTATAAACCCTAGCTTTCCATACTTGAAAACCCTAAAACCACATGAAACCCTAATCTTGCTTTTCTTTTGCTTAACATTTGTAAACCCCAAACCAACCCTTCTAATCACCTTGGGATATCTTAGATATGTTGTAGGAGTGATTGTAAATGTTGTAAATAAAATTTGTATGGATTGTGTAGGGACTTTGTTTTGAGCCGTGGGTATTGATGGAAAACAAGAGAGAAAATGGTGAAGTTTTGATAAGGAAATGTGTAGTGTGTGCTTATCTACTAGTATACTCTCTTATATATCATATAGATAGCAAGACATAGATATTTTGAAGCCAAGACTAGTCAAAGGGGGGGGGGGGTAGCCGGCCATGGGACATGGGGAAGTAAAAGACTAAGGTTTAAATAGTTGTTGAATGTACATAGCAAGTTGCAAGATTTTATGATATTTATCTCTTGGACTATCACACCAATTCGGCCATATAGCATATATATGATTAGATATTCTAGTAAATTTTTGGTATTGGGTACATTGTGGGGTATTTGTTGAAGCGTAGAAAAGTTTTTGTGGTTCCGGGTATGCCTAAACGTATTTTATCACGAAACGTAAACACTTTACGCAACCAATAAAAATAAAATGAACAAAGTTAATAATTATCCTCAAAATAATTACTTAACACTTTCTTGATGTAAACATTTAATTATTTGATGCCCGTTTACATTGAACCATAATTTTTAGCTTACGCGATTTAACTTAACGATTACGATTTAAAAGCAAACGGCGAACAATAACAAAAAAATAATTAGTGAATTTATTGACGTCGTAAATACCCCTAAAACACGGGGTGTTATAAACCCTATACACAATGTTGCAGATTATCTCACAAAGGCTTTTGATGTTAGCAGGTTTAACTTTTTGATTGCTAGCATTGGATTACTTAATTGCTGAAGCATTGTATGAGGGGAGGTTAATTAAGATTGGAAATGTAACATTCAGCAGAAGTGGATGAAGGATCAGGACAACCCACTGATCCCCAACACACATTCACATCTGTTCAACTCTCTAATGAAGAATCAATCACTATTTTATAATCATATCAACTCCAAAAAGACTCAAAAACCTAGGAAAGCCAAAAGGGCCACTAAGATATCTTAGTCTAGTGGACCTATTCACCTTGTTGCAGATGAGACTGTCTATAAGTAGTGGGAAGACATAATGGAAAGGGCTGCCACTACTGCTTCTAGCTTAGAAGCAGAGCAAGATAGTGCTAACATAAATAGGACCCAATACATGCAACACTTAATGAATCTCTTCCTTAGGGAACTAATTCAGGTAGTGGTCCCAGGTGCCAAGTTGCCATATTGGGGGTGTAGAAGCTTAAACTAGGTTTCAGGCGGCATCTAAATACTCTAATGATCCACCTCTCTCAAGAGTTAACACACTTGGAAATGGGGAGGACAGTATGGAACATCAAGTTGATTTGACAGATTTCGTACCACCAACACCCCATGATTTACCTCTCTCAGGAGGTCACACACCTGGAAATGGTGAGGGTAGACCTAAATTTAATGAATTGATAAATCTTTGTACCTGATGTGTCGTTGTATAGGTGTTATTTATGATTATCAGGTTTTACATTTATATTTAGCCGACTAACCTAAAGACAACACTTTAACGGGCAGAGTACCCGATCAAGATGTAGCTTCGCGGTAAGTAGGGTGTCGAACACTAAGAGTGAGAGTTAACCTTACTATTCTACTCGTATTTTAATTTCAATCAAGATGTAGGCTATAACTGGCATAAACCTTGCAATACATATAAACAAGAGTTAAAAGGGGGTTTTGCAGCCTGAGAGACGAGCATTAGGCATTTTATGGTGACAAATAACCAATTCTAAGCACAATACACGAGTCATACTAAGCAAATAAACACAAGACAAAAGAGCAGAATGACCAAATAATAGAAAACTGTAATACCATGTTAAATCTGATTAAATCTGTTTGATTAATTAGTGCCAATGGCTGCTTACTCGAGACGCATATCAATTCTTTAAGACTTAGGATGTTACTTCTTCCTGAGACTAACAAGAACATTCCTGTCACGATTACGTCATCCCGCATAAAGGTATCCTATAGTTTAATTATAATCTACCATAGGGAATTAAAGCAGTGGTGATCTTGTTAATACCCTAGACCATCGGGACTTTACCCACTTATTGCTTGATGTTGTTTTATACACCGATAGTCCACCACCAAAATAAATACCAATTAATAAATGAACAACACTGGTTGAACAATTATTGGGTCACCTGCCGGGTCCAGTAAGGCTCATAATCAAAAGATTAATGATAAGGTGTCATTTCTGATCCTATTGGTCCGGGCATATAAAACACAACATGGAGATCCATCTAGGTTACTGGTTAGGTCTCCCTAGACCTAGTTGAATGATAGGTCGCATGTACAAGCACATAAACAAGTATAAGGCGATAAACATAATTAAACAACAACGATAAATTAGCAAGCCAAATTAAACAAACCAACCAATTATAAATGCTTCATTAGCATAGGCAGAATACCCAGCGGTAATAGCCCATAATCATTGTCCATTATTACAAACGTGATAAACAATTAAAAATCAAATTATTAAGAAAGTAAGAATTTCACAATATCTTATATGGAATTCGGAGTAATGCTCGACCTTGGCTGCTCTTCTTGGCTTGAGAAATTCGACTTTAGTTGTATACTATACAGAGAATGTGATATTGCACACTAAAACTCGTTTTTGAGTCTTGCATTTATAGTGTCTGAAATATGCCTGGATACGCCGTATGGAGATAAGTGGATACGGCGTATAGGGGTTAAAAATTCCTTGGAGTCCGCGATAAGATCAAATCAATTAAGATAATTACCATCAATCATATTAAATGCGTATATGTGACTGATGAAGAACTTTTCATACGGCGTATTGGTTGTAGTGGATACGCCAGATTGGGAATTAATCTTTACGCGTTTCTTGTGCTGAGCTAGCGCTGATACGTTGTATCTTCATTGCTGGATACGGCGTATAGGTGCAGAAAATAATATTCTTCAAATGTCTTCGTTTAAGCTCTAGAATTACACCTTTTTGCTTTCTTCTTCACAAGTGACTCCAAAAATACTGGAATAATAAACCTTTAGCAATTAGAGTAACCAATAAGCTGCAAAAATATAAAAAGGTTAAAATACGTGGATAAATGATAGTTACAGTATGCCTTTATTTGATGATCAAATATCCCCCCCCCCCCTTAATCCTACTGTTCTCAAGCTACTTTAGAAAATTTTGAAATGTATCCAACCGCGGTTAGGTATTTTTCGTTAAGCATTTCTTTCATGTTCAGATCACCTGTACAAAACCAAGCTCCTCACGAAATATAGAAATGAAATCACTCAGATCACTTAACTAATCTAGGGTGTATCATTTTAGTGGTACGCTCATTTGCTCAGTCGTGATTAGATTCGTATCATAGGCTTGGCAAAGATACACATCTCCACCTTTAAAGCTAAGGAGTAACAAGTCAAAAGGTAAATTGGGTATTTATTAGAAGGCTCGAGTTTTTAATCATTCTTATTAAGATGAAGAATGATATAGGGTGTGGAGCTTCTGAGTTTCACCAGAGGTCGTCGTCAAACAAGACAGCTGAGACATGAATACATGGCCGTATCGACGGAATAGACATCCATGCTCATACACATCCTCATTCGAGTAGATCCTAAGGTTAGTTATCAGGAAAGGGAAGTAAAATTTTGTTAAATAAAATACACCAAACAAATAGATTAAGAGCCAACAAATAGTGCGGTTTTTCTAGTAACTTTCCCTGACCATTCCATCATAAAGACTCGAACTTATAAACAAGCGTCTCGATCATAGATGACAATGACAACCTAAGTTGGCGTTCCCATAAACGTCCAACATCCTACGGTCCAAACTTTACATACTTTTACAAAATAAGTGGTGATATCGGCCACTTTTTACAATACTTTACATCGTTGATTTTTGTGCGTATCAACGAATAATCGATCCTTTCAAATAATTTCATCAGTGTAAGCTCTATGAACCGACTATCTTTTTCATCATTCATATATTTTTTTCATTTTCTCTTTTTTTTCTTTTTTTTTCAACAATATACAGTCATAACTCGCGTAATTTTTTTCTCTGAACTTTCCTTCTTCGGCACAAATACATAATTGTGAGAGTATAAAAACACATGAGCTACAAACATTCCTATTGCATTGTGCAATTTTCCCGACCATTACATAGATAGAGAAATTTTCACTTTGACGCAGGAACTACAAAACTTTACACGAAAGCGACTAACAACATTTGATCAAATAGGCTTTAATCTACACGGTAGGCTAAGGTGTAAAGGTGAAACGAAACAATTTTTTATTGGTGTAGGAAAAAGAAAGGAATGGCTCAGCAGGTTGTTCTAAGGGTTATCTTACTCTAAAAATGAGAGTAAACAAAAGAGGTTGACACGGGTTAACTAACCATGTAGTTAGTTAATATAACGACATGTAGGCTTTTTGGTTTAATCCTAGAAATTTACCAGTCAAGCATGTTACTCAAATTCTAAATCCCATTAGTACTCATCATTGAGGTCTCGAGTGATATACCAGGCCAAGTTCTAAAGTCTACTACATCACCGACACACTCATATTTTTGTGGAATTTTAGTAAGCAATTGGAAACGGATAGGCTTAATTCTCACAAATAGACATTAAGGGTTATAGTGCGCTAGGTAATGTAACTAGTAATTTTTTCACAAAAAGTTATGCTAATTTTTTTTAAATTTGATCCACTTTTTAGGCATGTTAGCATTTATTTGTGAAAAGAGGACTTAGTACGTTTCATTCTGTCAGCCTCCCCTAAATTATACAACGTCCTCATTGTATAGACAAACAGTTAAATAATATAGGAAAAGAATTAGAACGAGGAAACAATCCTGATAGAATTTTTTTTTTTTTTTTTTTTTTGGTTTTTTGCTCCGGACGTGGTTTTCCATTTGGAGTGTTTGAGCAAGAAGATTTTACGAGGGCTTTCAGAAATGCTAATGAGAGGTCAACACAGGTATTTCAGACTAAACATTAAAGTACGGTTTCGTTTACAGCAAGGTCCTGCAGAAAAGTCAGTTCCGTTCGTGCAATTCGTGCTTTCGCTAACCTACAATACAACAAACAATTAAACACACAACTGTACAGGTTACAATACGCCGTATCCCAAACCCTAGGATACGCCATATGTAAACCTGTGAAAACAATTAAATACTGGAATTTAAATACTAAAATTAAAACTGATAATTGTCCAGACATGCATACGCCATATCTAGAGGGGTTCGATACGCCGTATGTATGTCTGGGCAGACAGACTCAATATAAAATTAAAATTCAAACAATTTAAATGCGATAAACAATTAAAAACATAACCGGGTTGTCTCCCGGGAGCACTTGTTTTAGTCGGTCTTTAAGTTTGACCTTTTTTTTGGGCTACAATCATCTGTGTCGTCATAACCCATCCTATTTAGTAGTCATAATAGTTCTAGATAATCCGAGCTTTACTTTGAATGTTTGAGGTGATCGAACTCCTTGATTGTAAAATATGTCCTTCGTTATCACATGAATGAGTATTCCAACCATCTCGATCTCTTGATCTTGTGCAGACATGTTCGAGTTTTCTTCATGCCTCTTAGCTGATTTGGTCATAAATTTGGACAATGATTCTTTCATAGTTTCTCTTCTGGCAGGGTATGAAGAGTTTCCATTGTTTTGTTGGTAGAATCCTGGTCCTGCTGCTATGTATTGTCCCCCAGGCTGAAAGGGTGCATCAAATGGTGTATAATAAGCTTCTTCTAAAATTTTCCCTTCTTCTTTTTGTGGACAATCTTTTGTATAATGAGGTCCCTTGCATTGTTCGCATCTGACCTGAGCAGCGTACACTTTCTCATTTACTTTCTTTATTTCTCGTCCGAGATTGTTGAGTTGGGCATGGATCGCAACAAGCCCATCAGAAGTATCAGTACTCCTGCTTCTTGAGGATGTTTCGTTGTGCCATTTCTAAGACTATTCGGCCATTTCTTGGATGGCCACCTTAGCATTGGCAGCGGTTTTGGTGGGGATGACACCTCTTGAGTTAAGGATTTGCCTTGTTGGAACATCAAGCCCATTGTGAAACAAGATAACTTCCTGCATGTCAGTTAGATAGTGTTGAGGACACTTCATCAGCAATTCCTTAAATCTTTCCCATGCTCGGAAGAGGCTTTCATCGGGTTCCTGCTGGAAGTTATTAATTTCCTCCATTTTCTTCGCGGTACGTGCAGGTGGACAATATTTGTTCAGAAATTTTGTTTTTAGGCCTTCCCAGGTTATGATCGAACCAGTTGGTTCGTTTCTGAGCCAACGGCTTGCAGCTCCAGTTAGGGATACAGGAAAGGCACGAAGCATAAGTTGATCTTGAGTTATTTTTAGGACATGAATCAAGTCAACAATCTCTATAACTTTTTCGATGTGTTCGTTGGCATCTTCGTATTCCGAACCACTGAAAGTATTGTCACAAAGTTCTTTGAGAAACTGGCCCTTTAGTTCAAATTGGATATCAGCATCGATTGTGGGCCTAGCAACGCCCGACCTAATTTCGTCACGGGTTTTGCTCATATATTGTTCCATTGTTTCCGCCATTATTTCTGTAACTTCTTCTTCTTCAATGTGCTCTTCGCTTTTAGAAATTTGATCAAACTCTAGTGAGCTTGATTCTGCTAGGCTTGGTGTTTTGAAAAGCTTCCTTTTTGAGCGAAGTACTCATTTCGGGTTTTCAAAAGGTGAGAGTAGCTCCGTACTGGAACTCCGTGCCATGCACTACCTGAAATAGAGAATCAATCAGTAGGATAAGCTCTTTTAAAAAAGGAATACATAACTTTTAAATGCGGAAATCAATTTTAGGTTCTGGTTGATGTATCAGATAACCAATACGCCGTATCCTATTGAACAGAATGCGCCGTATGGGTCATTTGAAATGCAATACGCCGTATTGAGATTATCGAATACGCCGAATCGTTCTGGGAACAGATAGGCCATTTAGTCTGTAAAAACAATACGCTGTTAGAGCTGAAGGTTAGATACGCCGTATCCAACTGGTGGATATGCCGTATCAAATGATCTGTCAGAACAGAATACTAAATAAAAACACAATTAAATAATGTAATAAATTAAACACACAAATTAAACTAAACAATTAGCAATGAGAATTAAATTAATTTTACACTAAACAAGTTAAAGGTTAGAAAATACTAATAAGAATAAAGATTAACAAATCACACCCTGGCAACGGCGCCAAAAACTTGATGTGTTGTGTCGTGTAGGTATTTAATGATTATCAAGTTTTACATTTATATTTAGCCGACAAACCTAAAGACAACACTTTAACGGGCAGTGTACCCGGTCAAGATGTAGCTTCGCGGTAAGTAGGGTGTCGAACACTAAGAGCGATAGTAACCTATTATTCTATCAGTATTTTAATCTATCTAGATTAGTCTAATTACTTGTTAAACCTATGCTATACATATTTACTAGAGGTAAATGGGGGGGGGGTTTCAGCCTGAGAGACTGGCACAGGTTTATGGTGACAAAAATAAATTCTAAGCACAATAAACACAAAAGACAAATAACAAAAGATAAAAGAGCGGTACAAGCCAATTATAAGAAAACTATATTAACCATGTTCAATCCGATTATATGTTGAATAGCTTAATTAGTGCAATGGCTGTTTATTTTGAGGCGGCATATCATTCTTAAGACTTAGGCGGTTCTTCATCCTAAGACCTAGATACGAACTGTAACATCCGAGAATTTTTGAAATTTTGAATGACGATTTTACCCTTTGACTTTTTTGGTCTGACTTGACCTTTTTGACTTTTGGTCGTTCATTGTCACATAAAAGCAATTACCGCGTGACCGGTAAAATTTTCGGAACATATTTTAAATAATAAATCATATTTAATATTACATCTCTCAAGTGAAAGTTGTTTTTAACGTATTTGGCGCGAAAACGAAAAAGATATATATTAATTCATGGTTGATTTATCAAAAACGAACCACTAGATCACGTTTTCCCAACTCGGACTCTAAATCAAATTGATGTAAAACGATATTTCAGACAACTTTTTAGTCTTGACCGAGACCCGAAAACAGTCAGAAGCTGACTGAAATGCCCTCGCAAAAATTTTGAACACAACGCGTACCGACCCAAAATAATTAAATTTATATTTAATTATCATAATTTATTAAATAAAAATATTTAATAAATTAATTATATTGTTAATCGAAAACGTTTGTTGAAGACGCAAATATTCGAGTAAAAGGATCATTTTACGGACAAGTTTATCGGAAATATACAAAATAAATAATAAATTTTATAAAACGTTTACGAAAAGTGGTCGAGTGAATACTCATTTTTATTGGAAAAATGATTTGGAAAACAATGGCGCAAGTTTCGTGACTTGAATCATCCGTTAAGTCGCTCAAACGAGTCCCGAACCCATTATTTTACAAAATAATGCCCAACATTTACACTATTAGTCCCTGTGAGATAATTATATAATTGACCCTAAACTATTAACTACTTGTCACTTTTATTTTAAAGCCACATCTCCATCAACGTCATCACCAACATCATCCTGTCATCATCGTCGTCATAACATCACCATCGCCTCCAACCCCAACACCACGCACCATCGCCACCACCACAGCCCCACTGCTAGGGTGCGTGTGGTTTATATAATCACCAAAAGGGTGTGCGTGGTTTATAAAAAGAACAGAAAAGGGTGCGTGGGTTTTGGTCTCGGGTCAACCACAAAGGCCGCGTTTGGTTTCGTGGTTATAACCACGGCTGCGTTTGGTTGTAAAACCACCTGAAAAGGGTGCGTTTGTCGTAGGTCAGCCGTGAACCACCTCCATTAGGGTGCGTCGGGTTTGGGTAAAACACTCACAGCAGGAGTGTTTGTTTTGCAACAATTAGGGTGCGTCGGGTTGATATATATAACTAGGGGTGTTCGTTGGTTTCATGTAGTCAGCCAAAAGGGGCGGCAGCCGCCACCTTGGGGTGCGTTTGGCGGGCTGCCGCCGCCATAAGGGAGCGTTTGGCTGTGAGACAGCCATGGGGTGCGATTGGGTTGTGTTTTCGTCGAATAAGGGTGCGTTTGGCTGTGAGACAGCCATGGGGTGCGGTTGGTTTGTGGATTAACACCACCAAGGGTGTGTTTGGTTTAGTAGAAAAATAACTAGGGTGCGTTTGGTGGATATAGAAATACATAGGGCGTGTTTGGGTGAGCGGGAGAAACGACATAAGGGTTTGGTTATTAACAATAAGGGCGCGTTTGGGGTCCGGGTCAGCAGCTGGGCTGCGTTTGGGTGCCAACGACCCACAAGGGTGCGTTTGGTTTACCACCGCCGCCACCGCATAGGGTGTGTTTGGCTGTGATAGCCACCCACCAAAAAGGTGGTTTGGTTTTGTTTGGTTTGGGTCGGGTTGGCTGCGGGGACAGCCGGGGACTGTCGGGTTGGCTGTCGAAATCAAAAAGGGTTGTTTTGTTTGGTTCGTGTGTTAACACCGAATGGGTGTGTCGGGTTGGCTGCGGCTTATAATATGAGGCTAACTATAAGTGGTGTAAATATGAATAAGTGACTGGACGCCATCCTCAACGATGACAAGCACACTCAGACAGGCATAAATTTTAATAATTTTCGAATTTATAATTTTTCAAACTAATTTTACAGAATTTTTTATTACAATAATGTCTCTTGCAAGTTTGAACTTGTGACCGATATGGTTAATTTTCAATTAGTTTACCCACCTAATCCAAGCCACCATTTATGTTTTACTATCCAAAACTATAATAATATCTTCTAAAAAAACAATGTTAAATCTTTTAAATTTAAAAATTAATCAAGAATACTCTGTAATTAATATGTTATATATCTTTTTAATATATACTACTTTATATAAAGGAAATCTACTAAAAGTGAAAAGTAGAAAAGTGAAAAGTAAAAAAACAAGTCTTGAAACTGAATGTACAAGTCTAGAAAACTAAAAATGCTAGAACTTATGGAAAGCCTTGAAATCATATTCTGAATATACAAAAAGGAATTAATTTGGCTTATGTTATTCAAGGAATGTATATGAATGTGAAAACTAATCAAGGAATGCATTGAGCAATCAAATTAAATGCATACATGACTGGAAACTTTACAATGAAAAGTCTACTCCTACATTAAAACAATGGCTGAAAAATGTTATTGATTGAATTGTTATCCATTATCACACCCAAATTGATTGAATTGTTACTCTATATACAAAATAAAATATACACGGATGGAATTGTTACTCTATATACAAAATTGAATTGATGAATTGGCTACTCTATAAACATGGATGAAAGTAATAAATGTACACTTAACGTTCTATTTTCCTTTAAAAACAACCAATATATGTGCTAATATCATTTCGTAAGTCACACACACACCCAAAACCATCACAATAACAATAACAATAAAAACACACAAATATTTCCTCGACTCTCTCTATCCCCATACCTATCTCTTTAGCTCTCAGCCTATAACACACCATATACCGCCGCCAAAAGAAGCCAAATCCCAACCACCACCACCGACCCTCCTCCATCAAACCGTCCCTACACTCCTCGCCACCACTGAGAAGCCGTCGTCACTAAACCACAAGAATATACCCCACCACCATACCACGTAATTAAATAAAGTTTTATATGTATTTTTAAGAATATTTTAATATATCATAATAATTTTTTATATTAGATCTAAGTTTTAACTATTTTTATGTGTTTTTTGAGGCTAGCCACATCTGACGCCGGAAAAATCAAACTCGCCGGAAAAATCAAACTCGCCGAAAAAATCAAACTGCAAAAATTCAAAGTTGCGAAAAATCAAATTTGCTAAAAAGAGAAGCACCATTGAAACCACCACTCTGCTGTGAGCCCAACCACCACAGAAAAGAGACCGCCACACCGGAAAAATCAAACTCGCCGGAAAAATCAAACTCGCCGGAAATGTTCACAATAAGATTCTTTTGAGTTTTGCAGCTTCTTTGTACTTTATATACACGGATGATTGAATTGTTACTCTATATACAAAATTGAATTGATTGAATTGTTACTCTATATACACGGATGGAAAGTATTAAATGCACACGTTCTATTCTTCCTGTATAAACAACCATATAATGTGCTAATTCATTTCGTAAGTCACACACACAAACCACACATAATCAAAACAAAAAACACACAAATATTCCTCGTCAATCTCTCTCTATCCAATACCTCTTCTCTTTTTATCTCTCAAGCCTATAAACAAAAAACCATAACCGTCGCCACCACCAAACCGCCCTCCTCCATCACCGTCCCTCCTCGCCACTGCCGTCGTCACTAAACCACCGGAAGACGACCCCACCACCATACCACGGAATTAATAAAGTTTTAATGTATTTTTGAAGATATTTTTATATATCAATAATTTTTATATTTAGATCTAAGTTTTTACTATTTTTTGTGTTTTTTGAAGCAGCAACATACTAACGCCGGAAAAATCAAACTTCCCCCGCTTACGTAAAATCGAAAATTGCGAAAAAATCAAAGTTGCGAAAAAATCAAAATTTGCGAAAAAGAGAAGCTCCATTGAAACCACCACTCCGTTGTGAGCCCAACTGTAACACCCCCAATTTGGGTCGCACAGGAATAAAGGTCCGGGCGTGTTACTTCCAATATCAATAGCACAAGATATATAAGAACGACACCAATAGTCTTTACAATGATACTTGGATTTAATTAAAGACTTAATACAAAAGCATATAGCTTTACTAGATCATGTGTTGGAATATACGAAAAGTTGACAATACATTCCCCAAAATATGAATCACCTAATCTTTAAGCGTGCAATCCAAAATGTAACCTAATGTATCCCTGCATCCCATGCCTATTGATCTCCTGAAAACATTGCCTTAAACAACGTCAACAATTATGTGGTGAATTCATAGGTTTTGAATACAATCATAATAACCAGGATCCAAGACTTTTTAGTGATAAATGCAACACATGCAATCTCACAAAACTAGATTACAGGTATACACTAAGCTCATGACAACTGAAGGCCGACAATCTTCTTCCAATAAACTATATATTAGTCAATTTAACAGCCATATCCCATTATAAAAAACCCCATCGGCGCAATACCGAAGTGTCTACCCTATACATCAATATTCGACATGTCTATAACGGACTGATTTTCTCGTGATAGCTAGTCACCCGATCGGGGAGTCGTTCCTTTCCGCGAATAGATCTATTAAATGAACATTCCGCATGCTCACTAAAAATAATGTAATCCCAACTACATCTATGCAATTGACAGTGCATGAACATGGGACTTAATTGGTATATCCGCACTTAGGCAAACATGTAATCAATACTTGCGTCCATTGTTATAAAACAAAGCATGTTCCACCCCATATTTTATAAATCATGAAATTGAAAAAATGTGGGCTATGGACTCACCTTGAATTCAGATAATCCAAATTCATCCGTCAATAAGCGTCACGTAAAAGATGGAATGCAACCTAAAAATATCATAGGGTCGTAAAGTACCTCCCGAGTACTTGAATATAATCTTATAGTTGTTATCTCGTACTATCGTTCGGGCTATCATAATTAAAGAGGTCATGACATGACGTTCGAGGAGTTAGGACACTTTAAATCGTAAATCCAACAACTCGTCGAAACGCCATCCGAAGAGGCCTCATTATGAAACTCCCTAGTAATATAGTACTTTGATAACCACATAATATTCTATATAGCTCAATCACCAAACTAATGTTTTTTGTAAAATTGTGTTTTTAATATTTGAATAACGTTTAAAATGACCGTTTTAAGTAAAACTAGCATAACTTTTGCGTTTTTAAGCCGATTCTCGGCTTTTCTTATGTCCAAACTTTTCCGTATTAAGACGAGTAATCATAAATTGACATTTCCGTATTTGACCCTCTGCTGAACAGTAACTTTTTACTGTTCACAAGAGTTTTACCATATGACATTTATTTAAATCGTTTAATTGTTGTCGTAAAACCCGTAAATGTCTAATTTTATATCCGATATAGCTCCGTTTTTAATGAATACTTTCGGGATACGTTCTCGTTTTGAAAGTTCTATCATTTTATGAGGTTTACAAAAATAAAACTTTCTGTCATGAATAGTATCTTTTTATAAAATTAGTTTATAAAAAGTATTAAATGTCCGTAAACCTCGCGAAATTCATAACTCATTCGTTATTAAATGAAAAATTACGATTACTTATCATTTTGGGAATCCTAAAAAAGTGTAATTATTTAATAAAAATGATAATTACTTGCTTGTTTATAAATTTATAAAAATGTTTTATAAAAATTTACTAACGACTACACATCTATTAACGATATAACTCGTTTTTAACGTAAGCTTTTTCCATTATTAATCCTTTTAACAAGTTTCTTACCTTTTCGGAATCGTCGTGAAAAATGTATTATCTTATAAAAATATAAAATAAGATATATTTTTATATCACATTGGGACACAATGGTCTTTGCATGAGCATTCTTAAGTTACATTTTTGGCTTTGTTTTATATTTTATACCCCACTTACACTATTTTACTACAAGCTCATATACTTTAATATATAATCATATATCATGTTATATATATAATAATGTCCATAAGTTCATATTTGTCCAAGATCATCAAGATCACAAGTTATTAACTTTACATGAAATCATAAACTTTCTTACTTAACTTTTAATTACAAGTTTACATATGAACTTTTTATACTTAAACCAAGATTGTACAAGACTTATATATCCTTTATTTCATGATATTACCATCATCATAATATGTGAGAAAGTGTACAAAATCATATTCACAAGAAAAATTATATTTTTCATGTTCAAAAGTATTCCTAATGGTGATTTCACTATATAGCACATCATATATATAAAAACTCATAACATGAAAGCATAAAGGTTTAAAATAGACCTTATGATGTATGATGATGATGAGAAACAAATGCTAAACCCGTGTTTAGCCTTAAAACCAAAGCTTGCACTTAAGAAACCCTAATTTTCTCAAGAAAACCCTAATCTTGCTTTTCTTGATTAATACTTGAAAAAGGTTAGCCAATGGTTGGAAACACCTTAGAACATCTTAGGATGGGTGTGTATAGGAGTGTATGGGTTGTATAAAAATTGATATAGGTTTGGTAGAGTGCTTGTGTTATGCCGTAGCATATAGAGATGGGAAAAGGAGAGTTTGTTTTGGTTTTCTAGTTAAGTGTAAAGCATATGTGTTATATCTCTTATGTATACATGTATATAAGGTGTTAAACTAGTCAAAGGAACATGGTATGGTGCAAGGGATGGTCCTTAGGTCTTAGGGATGGTCTTATGAGTCAAAAGACAAGGTATGGTGGTTTTAAATGAAGTATGGTGTCCTTTTTGACCAAAGTGAAGAGTTTACTATATATAACTTGAATAAATGGCTAAAATTTCGGTATACACAAGATATACATGATATATTTTGCAACTTTTATGTATTGGGTATAAAAGTGGGTATTTGTTGAAGCGTAGAAAAGTTTTTGTGGTTCCGGGAGTGCCTAAACGCAATTTATCGCGAAACGTATACACTTTACGTATCCGATAAAAATAAAATGAACAAAGTTAATAATTATCCTCAAAATAATTATATAACCCTTGCTTGATGTAAACATTTAATTGTTTGATGCCCGTTTACATTGAACACTAATTTTTGGCGTACGCGATTTAACCTATCGCTTATGATTTAAAGCAAATGCGTACAATATCAAAGGTACATTGCGGATTTATCAACGTCGTCAATGACTTGAAAACACAGGGTGTTATAGAAATTGTTTAGCACATTTGGGCGGAGTATACACACGAGTCTTAATAATCACATTTTTATTATTCACATTTTCTCCCCTTATCAAAAATTTTAAACCCTTTGACATTTTGGATATCAATTGATTTAAATATGTTATAAAAATTTGGAGAAAAGTGTGCCAATTATTCACAAGCCGTGTATGAAACATATTAATGCTCCCCCTCAATCGTTGAGGGTCATAGATTATTCCTGCACATAATCATCAAAAGATATACTACTTATTACTTATACTGTACAAGATATATTATTCATAATAAGATAATATTAACCTTAGTGTCAGAGTGACGATGTCACTCGGTTCTGCTGATCAGTCTGTAGTCAATATCTCTTAGTCGTACACCGACAAAGCTTTCCAGACTTCGAAAGATTCTCCTGATCTTTAGTCTTAGCCTTATCATTCCTGGAATCCATCACAACAGCACACGTGTATGTGTGTTGGCAGAGTCATGTTTATCATAGGGATTTCAAGAGGGAAAATACTTAATCACTTCATTGCTAGAACACTCTTCAAGATGAATTCAAGAATTAAGAATTATGATGGTATGATTATAGAGGAACAAGAAGTTCTAAGCATATAAATTCATTCCCCATCAAGGTATGTGTTAGTTCTTATCAAGATTCATGATTAATAGCTAAATTTGGAGGTTTATGCTAAATTGAGGTTCTTTAGAACCCTAGCCTTGTATTATAATGAAACATCATTTAGACAATCATGTTAATGTTAGAGTATGTTTACATTTAAGTAACTGAATCATGGTTTAAAAGATTAGAAGAATTCATGTGATGATTAAAAGTTATGAATGATTATGTTAAATAAAAGGGTGTTTGGCTAGAGCTTAAATTAACACCTAAAGAAGAAATTTTTGGCTTAAGGCCTGTTAGAAAATTACCTAAACATGTCTAATAAGTTGTGATATAAGTTTGGTAAAGATTAGGATAGCTTATTATGGGTTTTGGGTCGTTTTGATGATGTTTCAAAACGGATCAGCAAGTTGTACAGAATGTTATGCCAACTTTGAAGGGCCGTAGAGAATAAACCGTTTATCAGATTGACTTGAGGCTAGGACCAAATTTTAGCTCTTTGAGTCTATTTTCTAATTAAACTGGCCTCATCTGTTAATTCGAATTTAAGTGGGTCAAAACAGTAAATTACAGCAGACTGTCCAAAAATCAGCAAACATCTATTTTGCAAAAGTTAGCAAAAATGATGTAGATCATGTGCACGGACATTATAGCAAGTTATAATGACTATAGAATGATATGTTTATGTTTTTAGGTGATCTCGGAAGTCAAGGAACGCTCGAGGAATGCGTAAGCCAACCGAGGTGAGTAACGGATTTTCAGTTAACATGTTTAGTAGATTAAACGTGTTTAATATATATATGCCTTGTCATATCTCAAGAAATATGTAATTCATGTATTAAAGTGACCTTAGTGGTCAAATATGCTAGTCAAGTATCATGTTGACCCATGTGGTCATATTAGCATCACTTCGACCCATGTGATAATATTTAGTATTATGTTGACCTGTTGGGATCTTTATATATATATGTAGACCGTTAGGTCAAATCTAAGTAGTTAACGGCGACCGGTTATATTCGTAATTCAAATATATGTTACCATTGGGTCCATATATTAGTATTATGTTGACCCGTTTGGGTATTATTTTATCTGTATGACCGTTGGTCATATTTAGTATTATGTTACAACCTTTGGTCCTAATTAGAATATGAATGATTGTTGATCATATTTAGTATTATCTGAACCGTTGGTATTTACATATCAATATATATTGACCATATGGTAATATTTAGTTTTATGGCGACCCATTGGGTCATATTCAGCTTAGCCTTAATTTATATATGAATATTACGTGTGAACAATTCCAAACTCAGAATAATTTAGTAATAAACTTAGTCTCAGTCAATCCTGTGTGGAATAATAGTGCTTTACGCACTCAGCCAGTATGTGCGTTTACCCTGCACAATCAGCCAGTAAGTCTTTTACGCACTCAGCCAGTATGTGCTTTACGCACTCAGCCAGTATGTGCTTTAACGCGCCTAGTAATGTCTTATGGCACCAGCCCATAGTTTAATATGTACTCAGCCAGTATATTGTCTTATGCACTCAATGTAGTCAATTAGTATTATGCTTTATGTAGCTCATGCACCCAATCAATATCATTCTTATGTACTTATAGTAATATGTTCAAGTAGTTGAAATACTATGATATGTACTTATTAAGTATCATGCTTTATGCATGTAGTTTCAGTAGTAAGTTTAAGACATAGCTTTAATATCAGCTAGACTGCTAGTATTAGAATTCAGCTTTACAAAACAGTATTATATGTAACTTTCATATAGTTAATGATTACTAGATTATTATTAGTTAGAAATCAGTTTATAGATAGCTTTATTACTCAGTCAGCAGCCAGTTCAAAATTAGCTTCAGAGGAATGTGCTATAAAGACTTAGCCAGTGCAGATACTTATGATTTCACATCCAGTAATAAGTTAGAATCAGTTAGACTCCAAATATATGCTTGTAGCCATGTATTAAAGTCTTTCAGGATGGACATGACTTAAGCAGAAAACATCAAGCTGATGTTCAGCTCATATTTTAGTTTATGATTCGGAATAGTTTCCGTTATCTCACTATGTCTTATAGACTGACCGTTCTCAGTTTCATGTTTTGCAGGTTTGCAAGATGAGACCAAGCTATGTATTAGTTAGGGCGTAACTGGTTAAAATGTTTCAGCTCGTAGGTTAGGTAACGAGCTTCTCTTTTCCATCATTTGTTATCAGTTTGGAATGCCCTAAAGCAAGTCATTATCAATAACAAGTTTTTATAATATAAGTCATGTACTCTTCATAGTTTCAATTTTTAAAAGGGCGTTTGGAATAAGCCAGTTTACATGTAAAAGTTACGCTTCTGCTTATTTTATTAACGTATACAGATTTCGGACATGTTATATATTATAAATGAAATGAGTTTTCAGAAGATCATGTTTTAAAAAAAATCTGGTCGTTACATATGATGTGCTTCAGAGTATTCCATGATCTCCTGAATGAAAAACTATTGGGAAAATCTTACTTGATCATCCATTAAGCTATGTTTTAACTGCTACTGTTGATGTCCCTGTTATGTATCTACAACAATTATGGAGGACAATTAGCAATGTGCCTGATACTGAAGACACGATCAAGTTCAAGCTGGATACTCAAATGATTATCTACACTATAGATATGTTCTGAAACACTATTAATCTGCCAGTGGAAACTCTAGAAAATCCATTTATTGCACCTATCACCATTTAAATTATTGAATCATTCATGAACAGGGTTGGCTACCAAGGAGTTATTGATAAAGTTAGTGCCTTTCACATGAAGTTTCTTGCTAAACCGTGGCAGACTATATTCAAGGTGTTTAACCGCTTCTTAACAACACGAACATCTGGACATGATCAAACAAAGATCAACATTCTTTAACTATTTCATGTTGTTGTCAATCGCACAAATGTTGATTATGTTGCTCTTCTATGGTGGGATTTCATGAATTGTGTAACTCAAAAGAAGGATTACATTCAGTACCCTCGCTTTACAAAGCTCATTATTGCTGATTTGATGAAGAAGTATGAAACCATTTCTCCAAGAATTAAAGAGGATTATCATTCCATCAAGGATGATATTCCATTGGTGAATGTTTATACCACGGGGAATGTGACTATGCAAGGGATGTTACTTCCAAATGAATTCTTAACTGAGAAAATTCATGCCACTGATGACTAAAAGGAGTATGAGATGGTGTTTGTTAGAGTAGACATTCACATTGAATCAACCACAACCAGTTTTTCTACGCAAGGAACACATATGACTACACAGCACCCATAGGCAAGCTATAAACCTAACCTTGCTGTTATAGCCCGTCAGGGGCAAGAAAGAGGAAGCAACATGCTGAGAAACTAAGTTCACTAATGAAAAACTACTGTAAGTCACCATCAGACAAAAAACGATGAAGTGCATGGAGCAACATTCTCAGTCTCCACATAAACACAAAACTGCTTTAGCTGCTGAAGCTCAAGAAAATAT
This sequence comes from Tanacetum coccineum, assembly GCA_026074375.1. Taxonomy (NCBI): domain Eukaryota; kingdom Viridiplantae; phylum Streptophyta; class Magnoliopsida; order Asterales; family Asteraceae; genus Tanacetum; species Tanacetum coccineum. The sequence goes on along the minus strand of BQNB010056285.1, from coordinate 13,982 downwards.
TGCTAAAGTACAAGAGAAACTGGATGAGGAGGAGATTGAAAAGATGGTTGAAGGTGACGAAGTTAAAGAATCATATGCGAGTGAGTTTGCTGATTCCATGATTAATGATGATGCTGATGATTCTAGTACTAGGATAGATCCCGGGAGTCATAAGGAACATCCAAAAAATGTTAATGATGATGATGAAGAAATTGAGAAGGAGATGAAAGATGATGATATTGAGAAGGAAGAGAAAAATGATGATGTTGAGAAGACGGATGAGGTTGTTTAAAGAGAAAGACTAATGATGAGGTGCGTCCCCGGTATATGAGTTTTAGAATGAGAAGAAGTAGACACCAATTCCCATACCAACTAGATCCCCTAGGACATATTTATCTTCTGATAAAACAATTTTTGAGGAATTGACAGCAACTGTATCACCAACAAATGCTACCATATCTAAAGATTTGTCAATACCTAAATGCAAGAAAAGGTTTCTTTCATACAAGATGAAGATTCTGATTAAATCAGGGGGCCGCCCTAGATATGGGGGTCGCCATCAGCAAATGGTTTTTTACTCGAAATTTGACAAAATTTTTATGAAAGGAGTGATGTTTTAATTTGCATTTCATGAATTAAAAATACTTCAGATGAAATAATTAAGTTGTTACGACACGGGGTGAAACCTGGACTAGAATCAAGTCAGAAGAAAAAAAGAACGATTTATGGAATGTGTTCCATTATTCCTAAACCAAGACGGAGATAGTTAAACGATTCACGTTTAAGGACTTTAGTGAGAATATCAGAGATATTGTCAACGGATGATACTTTTTTGATAGAGATATGTCCAGTCTGGACATTATCACGAAGAAAGTGGTGACGAATTTCGATGTGTTTAGTTTGAGAGTGTTGCACCGGGTTTTTTGCTAAGGTTAATCGTGCCTTTACTGTCGCACATGATTGGAATGTCATCGAGTCATAATGCTTACATATTCGGCTTCGGTAGTGGATATAGCAAGAGCGGTTTGCTTCTTCGATAACCAAGATGTAAAACAACATCCCATGAACGTACAAATACCGCTAGTGCTCTTTCGGTCCACATAATCTCCCACATGATCAGAGTCGGCATATACTACGGTTTCTATGCCGGTACCCTTAGGATACCATAATCTTAAGTGCGTAGTGCCTTTATGTATCAGAAGATACGCTTAACCGCTTCAAGATGAGAGGTTTTGAGATCCTCTTGGAAGCGTGCACAAAGGCAGACACTAAACATGATATCGGGCCTACTTATCATTAGGTAGAGTAGACTACCTATCATGCCTCGATACTTGGTACTATCTACCGACTCACACTCTTCGTCTTTCGTGAGTTTAGTATCCAAGGACATCGGGGGTTTTCATTGGTTTAGAATCTTCTAAGCCAAATTTCTTAAGCATTTCTTTAATATATTTAGATTGATTAAAGAAAATACCGTCTTCTATTTGTTTTATTTGTAATCCAAAGAAGAAGTTAAGTTCACCCATCATGCTCATCTCGAACTCGTCATGCATAATTTTGGCAAATTCATCACACATGTCTTGACAAGTCGAACCGAATATAATGTCATCGACATATATTTGAACGATGATGAGATTTGAATTTTTCTTCTTAGTAAAAAGTATGTTATCTACCATTCCCATTTTGTACTCATGTTTAATAAGAAATGCTTTTAATCTATCATACCAAGCTTTGGGTGCTTATTTAAGACCATATAAAGCTTTCTTGGGTTTATAAACATTATCTGGTTTTTCAAAGTCAATGAATCATGGAGGTTGTGCCACGTATACCTCCTTATTGATAAAATCATTCAGGAATGCACTTTTTACATCCATTTGGAATAACTTAAAGTCTAAAGCACAAGCATAAGCTAACAATATCCTAATAGAATCTAACCTAGCAACTGAGGAATAAGTTTCATCATAATCGATGCCCTCTTGTTTATTATAACATCGTGCAACTAACCTAGCTTTATTTCAAGAAATGACACCGTTCTCGTCTAACTTATTCCTATACACCCACTTAGTTTCTATGATTGTCATATTCTTTGGTTGTGGTACTAACTCCCAAACATCATTTGCAATGAATTGATTTAATTCTTCTTGTATTGCAATGATCCAACTTTTATCCTTTAAGGCTTCATTCACATTCTTAGGTTCTATAGTTGATATAAAACAAAAGAAGTTACTTTGATTTTGGGCTTGAGACCTAAGGGTTCTTTAGTTAAGGTTTCCTATGACATTTTCTAATAGATGGTTCCTAGATTTCTCAATATTGACTACTTCGTCAATTTCTAAAGTTTCATCCTCAATGTCATTTTTTTGGGTTTTTCTTTTCAGTAACCTTAATTGCTTCTTCTTCATCTAAGTCATCATCCACCAAGGGTGATGTCTTAGAGGGTGGAGGATTTTTATCGAATGTCACGTTGAGTGATTCTTCAATTTTCATGGTGTGTTTGTTTAGGATAATGTAGGCTTTGCTATTTTGAGAATAACCTAAAAAGACACCATCGTATGACTTTGTGTCAAACTTAGTGAGGTATTATTTAGTGTTTAAAATGAAGCACTTGCTTCCAAACACTCTAAAATAATCAAGAGTAGGTTTCCTACCTCTCAAGATTTCATAAGGTGTTTTACTTAAGATGGCTCTAATTAGGATTCAGCTCTAATATTGGATTCGGTTTTGGGGGGGGGGGGGGGGGGGGAGAATGTATGTTGAAGTGTCTATTGCGTTACACCAAAACTTTTGTGGTAATGATTGCTGATTCAACATAGTCCTACTCATTTCTTGAAGTGTCCTATTCTTCCTTTCAACCACGACATTTGATTGAGGAGTGCGTGGAGCTGATAAGTTATGTGTAATTCCATTGCTTACAAAACTTTCAAATTGCACCTCATTTTCAATTCCCTACCTGTGGTCGGTTCTTATTCGACACTATTGTAACATCCTAGTTGGTTTGGAATTTTCTTACTAACATATTTGCATGATTTGAAAGGCTTCGGTTTTGTCCTTAAGAATCTGAGTCCAAAGTATACATAGAGTAGTCATTTTCTTAGACTTAGGTTGTTAGCGGATTCCTCGTAAACTCCGTTAGGAGGATGGACGAAAAAAAATAAAAATAAAAAGTGATCCATATGAAAGAGTTCTAAGATCTAGTCGTTGAGATTATTTCTTAGCCTTAGACTAGCGTGAGGTTGTTTTCCAATTTGCAAGCATCACATAAAGTGTTTGATCAAACTTAAGCTTAGGAAGTTTCTAACTAAATTCCTTTGATGCTATACGCTTGAATGAGACGCATATTTGCGTTGACCTAATCTCTATGCCACAACGTTAAATTTTCATTCAATCATTGCTAGACAAATTTGTCTTTGGGGCTTATTACTAATTTCATCACATATAAGTCTTCTTTAATACCTCTACCTATGACCTTACCATCCTTAGTGATTTCATTATCATGTTCAGAGAAAGTTACTCTACACTTATTATCACATATTTGTCATATATTTATGTACATTTCCGTATTTTCAGGTCATTTCTCGACGTCTATTAATTTTACGAAGTTTACGTGACGTGAGTGTCGACATTTAACATTTTAATTGTCGATATTAAATATTTCCTCGTATTTATTATGAAAATTGTGGGAAAAGTTGGGTTACTTTTTATTTTTTTGCGTATTCGGAGTCGACATTTGACCGCCGAGTTCGTTAATCGTTTTTCATGCTTCGACGTGTCTCGTTTATATATTTTTATGATCATAAAAATATCATTTTATGAACCACGTCATATTTTTTCTTGACCTTTGGTCATAGCTCGCGTTTAATTAAATAAGATATTTAATATGATATTTATAAGATAGATTTATTAGATATTTTTCTAATATATCTTTGTAGATATTTTCCTTGAACGTAACCCTAGTTAACTTAACTAGAGTTTCATTAACCTTAGTTAAGCCCTATTATAAAGGCTTAACTAGTAGAAAAACATAACAAAACACATTCATAGGTGTTAAAACACAAAAATCTCTCTCCATTTCTCTCATCATATATCACGGCTCCAAAACCATCTCCATTAAACATCCTACTTTAATTTTTAGATCAAATACCAAGTGTTCGTACATCTATTCTAAGTGTTTCCAAGCATTGGTTAAACCATTTGCAAGTTTTGAGCAAAGATTGGAGATTTGGTTTTCAAAATCCTAATCTAGGGTTTCATTGGTGCAAGCTTGTGTTTTGATCTAACAAGGGTTTTGGATTTGTTTGGTTCAAATACTATATCATCAACGGGTAACTAAGACTCTTTATGTATTCTATACTTATGATTTTATGTGTTCATATGTTTTATTTAGCTAAATATCACATTTAGGGTTTTCTTTATGGGTTTGTAACAAAGTGGGGTAAAGCTAAAAAGTCCTAAAAACAGTTTTAAACACATTTTTGAAAATAATATCTTAAGGGGCTGTTTGTAATTCAAAATTTACATATATGTTTTATGATTTTATAAAATACTACATGTCACAAGGATCGCACGGGGTTCATAAGACACTCGAAAAAAACGATTAATAACGAAGATTATACGCCATTTTCAAGTTTACGTTAGTAATACTTTTATAAATCAAATTTTATAAAAAGTACTATTCATTTCAGAAACTTATACTTTATTATAAAAATCAATAATATGATAAAATTTTAAATTACGAGAACGTGTTCGATGAATTAACTAAAAACGGAGCCCCCCCCCCCGAGCTTATATCGAATAAGATACGTAAAATGTGATCAATGCGGCTTAATAATGGATAAGATCTTTTGAATATAAGTGTGTTCCTGTCCTCGCATGCGTAATCTGAAATTATGAGGTGAATGTGTAGGGGAAGCTTTTTGGTGATATAGAAAACTCTCAATGTGTAATAAATGGTTTCACGAACAAGTTGATTGATTTTTCAATGGTTTTATGGCTTCAATGGAAATATTCAAAGACCAACCAACTGTTGTTATTTATGGAGATATAAGGCGGTTAAGGTTAGGTATTTTGTTCCATGATCCAGCCAAAACCAGAGGGATCTACCCAGGGGCACTCCATTAGATAGAATAGAAGTCCTTAGGTATGATCGAAAAAAAGAGTAAAGTGAGATTAGGAAGAATGTTATCCAAGGCATGAGTTATCACCGAAATAAACCTAACATAGTGATAATGAGGACGTGTTAGAATAACATTGAAGGGGTTGAAGAATGAAAAAGAATTGTAAGGATAAAGGGTATAAAGAAAGAAACCCTCCATACAACCTTTGGCAGAAACCTGGTCAATGCATAGTCTATCGGTAATCACAAAGATGATTTTGGTATTGAATACAAGTCATCATGGACCTAGTGACGCAATGCACAACCCATCTCAGCTACTCAGGTTTCTGTTAAAAGAAGTTTGTCTCATTTCTCATAGAGAACAATACGTTTCTATCGATTTTCTCATTTCGAGATCGTTGATATTAAAAAGGTGGCAGTCCGCTCCAGCCTCCGATCACCAAATAACAAAGTGCACTTATAGAGTTTAGAGCCAACGAGATCAATCAAAATCTTATTAGGACACAAATTCCAATATACAATTGTTGCTCATCAGTAAGAACATAACTTGTACAAGAGTTCTACGCATTATCCTTGTGATTTTTCTAGAACATCAGAGTGATACTCTTTAGTATTCACAGTGACGATGGAATCCTTCTACAGTCAACATTAAATAACTCTGCGGTAGGTGACTTGCGAGATTCTATATGAATCAAGCTTGTGTCAACTGGATATGAATTTTGGTCCAGTAAGTGAATTGACGACTCAATCAGAAAGATAGTAACTATCAGATTTACTCTTACCGTGTTGTCTGCTTTGAGACGCTCTAGTAACGAGAACGGATAGTGAATCTAAGAAACCCTGTCATGGAGATTCTTTTGAATTCTACATGATCACAAGCAATATTTATATTGATTAACAAGGAACCGTGGTTATTGCAATTGTATTTGACGAAGTTACAAAGACACTTTCATCTATATATGTTATACATGCAGGTTTTCCTGACGGTAGCATCATCTAGTCTATGACTAGTCAAAATCTACTACCACATGCACATGATCAATCGACAAAGATAAATTCATGATGAAAGCTCAAGTACATATGTCAAAGTCTTCCACGAGCTCTGATATACAAGAACATCCTCAAAGAACATCAATGATAATATTGCAAGCAAATCAAGTAAAAGATCAATGTTGAGGGAGATTGTTAGCAAGCTTTCAAGATAATGAGCATGTGGGTAGAGACACAAGATCGCAAGACGACATAAGATTCCAGGATAAAGATTTAAAGATCTTAGAGTTTAAGATAAAGTCAAGGCTAAAGACCAAGATATCAAGATTAAGACAAAGATATCAAGATCCAAGATCACAAGCATACAAAAGGAACTTTAAAAGAATTCTCAAGAACACAAGGCTCCAAGATCCAAGACGTCACAAGAAGTGAAGCCATAAGTGCAATGACCACCCCTTAGGGGGAGATTGTTAGCCTCGTTTTTAGTAAAGTGATGGTCATTATATATTCTCGAGCCTTGTTTAGGAAAACGTAGTTTACAGGAATTACATTTAAGCTAATTGGGCATAGGTGTCAGGCTAAAGCCCATGTATTTGGCCCATATAAGCCAAACGACCCAACAAGGGTCCAACTCTCTTTGTAGTATAAATACCACCCTCCTAGCATGTTAGGAGGGTGTTGGTTACAATTTCTTTTAAGTAATCATCCAATTTTCTTTCTCTCTCTCAAACTCTTCTTTCTCACTCTAAGATTCATATTATTTTCATGTGATGTGATGGATTTGATATAGTCTAACAGTAAGATCAGCGAGATAGTAATATACAATGATATGATTAGGGTTTTGACACTACAAAAGTAGTAAAGATAGGATGATTGTGCTATAATAAAATCATGGTTTTCTGCAAGTTTGAGAAAAAATACAAATTCTGGAAATTATACAAAATTAATTTTTCAAAAAAAAATAAAAATTCAAATTTTCACAAGTTTGGAGACTTGACGCCGTCAAGAAAAATCCTGACGCCGTCTCCAGACACTGTGAGAAATTCACATTCGTTTTCATGGAAAAATTTCTACACGTAATTCCTATTAGTTATTTCCTAGGAAAATACTGCATAAAGCACGAAAATTATTAGCACAAACATATGACTCAAACAAACATGACACAAGAAGCGAATTAATCTAAATTATTTATTTTATATGTTTGAAATGGTTCTTATAAACCAGTCCCCTAAACTCATTTGCTACAAAATACTTTTGATTGTAATTAAGACAATGTTAAAAACAAAACAAAGCATGATCACATATAGTTCAAACATAATAAAACAAACAATAAAGAATAAAACACACGACACTCCTACAATGCGAGAAAATAAAAGATTTGGTTGCCTCCCAAAAAGCTCTTTTCTTTATTTAACGAGTCTTGTAGCTAGATTCAGAGTCACACGTACTTACGTGACTCATCCTTCGTTACTTACTTCACAACCTTCATTCACGAGTGCAGAACGTTAATCGTTAAACACTTTACTCATCCATTGGTTAAACTCTATTTATTTCTCTTGATGGAGTTTGATTATTTCTTCCCACTCTAAAACTCGCTTACTCTCGATGCTTATTGGGGTCAATTTCATATTTTTATCTATCTTCGAATTTGCAAAAGTACTTGGGGTTTTAAATAAATTAATTTTGCTTTTGCCAAATTTAAAAGTTATCTTCCCCTTATGAAACCTAATTTCGGCCTTGGCTATTGTTAAGAATGACGTTCCTAGGATAAATGGCCTCTTCCTATCTTCCTTAATGTCTAAGATTATGAAATCCACGGGATATATAAAACCTGCTACCTCAAGCAATACATCCTCGGCTAATCCTAAGGGGTAAATATGTAATTGACTATCTAGGGAGAGTTAATATCGTTCTCTACAAGCTTTTCGTCAGTAGGTTATTATAGGTGGAGAGGGGCATGACGTTCATATTGGATCCTTGGTCGACTAAGGCATCCATGTATTTTAATCCTCCTACATTGCATGGTATTACCAAGTTACCCCTAATATCCTTTGTGGAAACTAAAAGGGGGGAGGGGGTTGAATAGTTTACAAGTTCGTTTACGTTTTAAAAGTTTGCTTTCAAAATATTTAGATTCGAGTTGTATGTTTAATCAATTCACAATATGAGCAAACAATATAACAATATAAACAAAAGCTGACTAGCAATGACAATAATAAAAAGAGATAAGGAAAGGAACAATCAAACCAAGACGCCAAGATTTTATAGTGGTTCGGCTACGAAGCACCTCTTCGCCCTACTCCACTCCCCGAGTATCCTACTAGAGATTTCACTATGTCAACAAGCTCCCTTTAGGTGGAGAAAACCATTTACACATCGCTTACGTTGTTTTCTGACACTAAGCTAAAAGTCGAGTCCTAATCAGCTAGAACCAATCTACCACTTCACAATCACTACACAAACACAAGATCTACACTATCGGATTTACACACTATCCGAATCACACAAACACACAAGATAATTACAATAGAGATTTGGTAATTAGAAGAAAAGAGGAGAGATCACTAAATAACAATTCGTTTCTTGGCGAATACAAATGTTCTTCTCTTGCAATTGAATGAGAAAGAAGAGATGAGAAGAAGAGATTAGATCACTTGAAACAAGATTTAAGAATGTTAGTGATCAAGAGATTTAGAGAAAGAAAGAAGATTTTAGAGAGTGAAAGTTATTTGAAAATTTAGTGCTAAGAGGTCTGTTTTTCTGCAGGGAATGGAGTAGTATTTATAGGCAGGAAAACCCAACGGTCATTGGGGGCAGTCCCGGCGGTCCCAGATATATCTAGGGGCCGCCCAGTAGACTACGCTCCTCTTTTTGTCTTTTTTGTGGGGAAGGTTGTATCTGGTATGGAACCTTCTATTTTGGGGGGAAATTTAAATTTCAAATTTTAAGTTTCTAATAAAACTTTTCTTTTAATTAGAAAATATTATGTATAATTAATTTTGTGAAATTCTTTTATAAAGATGTGATGGATAAGAGAAAAATATTTTCTTGATCACTAATCATGCTTAATGATTTGTTTGTTCATACCTTAAGTGATTACTAATCTTAGAAATGGAATTTTACGATTAATAGTTTGTAAACGTTTAATTTTATCGTAAACGTTTTTACATTTTGTTATTATCAAAACGTTGAGAGGTCGAAAAATATATATAACGTTTTTAGACATTATTTGTATTAACAATCTCCCCCTTTTTGATGATGACAAAATATAAACTCATTTTGTATAAATTAAAAGTTACAAATTATTAATGAGTTTTGTTCCATTTCTCCCCCTTTTTGTCGAATTAAAAAAGGATGATCGTCGAGTTGTTGTAGTGAGAAAAAAGTTGGCAATATCAAGACCCCCCCTTGATGTATGCTTCCTCTCGTTTGGGGCACCAAGGGATCGATCTTACGAAAATTGTTTGCTACAAAACAAAGTTAGAGGTACAAGTGCAATACAAATATCTTTCAACAAGTAGCAATATAGCAATTTATGCAATAAAACATAAAGTGGCTTTATTCATTACCTAACAAGCGCATACAAGAAGCATTGATTTCAATTGAAGCTAAATACGATATAAGACAAATTCATACTATAATTGTATGAATCATTACAAGATAAAGTAAGTAATCATAAAATAAAGACATAACAAGACATAGATCTACACTAGTGGATTCTTAAAATTTAGAAGATTCCATAATCAAAAGATGGGTTGTTTATTATTAGGTGAAAGTGAGCTTTCGAGAGTGCTTAATTATGGCGAGGAGGTTGTTATTGAGGATGGAAATTGAGTGGAAGGTCCAATGATGAGAGATTTGATACGAATAAGGTCATCTTTCAAAGTATCAAATAGATTTTGGGTTTCAAAACAACAATGAAAAAAATCTGAATGAAAGTTTACTTAATCTAAAGAAGGTGGAGAGATATATAGTAAGGTTGGAGGTAAAAGATTTGTCGCTTCAATTGCTTGTTGGAGGTTAATGTTAAGTAGATTTGATAGGTGATGAATTTTATTTAGGTTTTGGGTTGAGTTTTGTGGAGGTGAAGAGGATGAGAGAGAGTTATTAGAGATGGGAGAGGTAGGAGTATTCCTATTTGGTGGAGGAGAAGGTGGTGAAGAAGAAAGACCATGACTTTGTCTCTAAGGTTCGAGAATGGCCCTTTGGTATTTTCGTGAGTAGTCACAAGGGGATTTGCTAGACGAATACATGATGATTTTTAGGAGAAGTGAAAGATTTAGAAGAGAAATTGTGATTAAGATGGAGAAGAATGATGCTCATATATAGAAGAATTTTAGGAAAGGCATGGTGTTAAAGAATAAAGATTCTAAGGAGTGTTTAGTTAATTTAAGAAAGGATGACTAGACCTAAGGGGAATAGGGTTAAAGTTGCATAAAGAGAGGAGACAAGATAATTTTGTGGTTCTCCTGAAGCTGGTCCCATAAATATTTGGCGGTCATATATATATATATATATTAGGGGGCCGCCCTCCATTTTGGGGGCCATTCTCTAGAGGATTATGAAATTTTCCAAATGTTAATTATTTTTCAGAATAACCTAAGAAGGTTAGAGGGGTGATTGTGGCATTTACATTTCTTTAAGAATCACATAATCTAACCAAAAGAAAATAAAAAGTATGTAATGGAGTCAAGTAGGAGCATATAAGTGACATAAAGGTTCATGAAATGTCATATAACAAGCATGAATAATGACTAAGACAAGTTATACACGTACTAGAATAACTGAGATAAAGGTTATTACATAGCAATAATAATAGTACGTATGTGTAGCAATAATACTTAATAGAAGTATCTCAAACAATATTTGAATCATTACTTGAAACATCTTTAGTTGATATGAAGATAATTGCTTGACGATGAGTGGGATGAACCCAAGGTTTCATGGATGGCCAATATGATATATATTTTGATTTTTGTAGACGAGGATTAATTTTGATGAGGTGATCATATAGACGATTTAAAATCATTCCATATGGCATTGGAGAGTTTGGTTGATTTTTAATCTTTTTAACTCATTTGGTTAGAAAATAGGCAAAGTTAAAAGGAGTACTTGTTTGAATGCAATACATCATGTGACATGATGATGCAAGAAGAAAATTTGAGTTATTTTGAGTGCCAAAGGCATGATCTTGAATGATTTCATTCCAAGATCTCATATCATGACGAAGTTCTTCTTTGAGAGTTTTGTTTGGAAAGATGGTTTGTCCAGTTGTTGTGATTGATTGAATAATTTCATTTGGTGTTGGGATGTGTGTTTGGTAAGACGTGTTTGATTCTTAATTAATTGTAAAACCCAAAATTTGAAATTTCATTTAATATTGGTAATTTTGAATATAACTTAAAGTTTATTAACAAGTATTTGAAAATAAAACCTTAGGTTATAATTTTGGGAATTATAAAGATATATCATAAGATATATTGTTAATAAGAGAAAAAAAAGATATTTTGGTTAATTTGATTATTTTGTATATTTACTTTCTTTTATTAAAAGAACCTATTTTAAGGGATAAGTATTAAAAGGTTATAGCAAGTAGTTTGTGTAATCTTCAAAATAGGAAAAAAATTATTTTGTCCCCCCTCCTTTGCTTAATGAACCGGCCCCTATAGGTGTTGATACACCAAAATCTTTTAATTTTGAAGTCTAGCTTAATTAGGGAAAAGAGTGTAATTAAAAAAGGGATAAATCTTTTAATTTGTAAACAAGTTATTTTTGTCATTCTCTTCCCTTTTTCCTCTCTTATAACCGGCTCCTCCTCTCTCCCATTCTCATTATTCTCTCAAAATTCTTACTCCATAAATTTGTGTATTCCTCCATAAAAGCTTCAAGCAAGAAGAAGGTTTAGGTGTTTTTGAGTAATCCTAGAAGTTTTGGTGTTCTTGGTGTGGTTTGATCTTCAATCTTTGGTGTGTTCTTGGTGTTTGATTTTGTACTCCTCCCTCATTCCATAGGTAAGTCTTGATTTTGTTTCATTCTTGTTGTCACCATGATTACATATGCAAAAGTTTTTATAAAAACCTAAAAGATTGTAAGGAATAATGTGTTTATGTTCTTGTCAAATTTCTCTAGGGTTTAATCTAATTAAATGGTTAAATTACATGTTATGAAACCCTAAGATGATCATTAAATGTGTTATTAATAAAAACTACAAGATTAGAAACCCTAGGGTTGGTTTTGATGGGTGTTAATTTGGGTTTTCATGGTTAATAATTCTGGGCAGAATTTAGGTCATGTTCAACGGAGTATATCTTAATGATAAAAATTGGTTTTGACATAATTCTTGAGCCTAAAGTGAAATTCAATGAGTCTAGTTTCTGGAAAATCCGGGCTCATGTCAATTGGAGGTCGAGAAGGTCGATTTTTAGATTTTATAAGATTAAGTGTCAAAACTGCAGATTCTGCCCGAAAATTTCAGTTGTAGTGTTTGATTTTTAGTTCTCAAACCGTAAGGAGTTAGACTTTAAAATTTTATTTGGTAAATCTTTAAGATATGTGCTACATCCATGATGTGTTTCAGATTTTTCTGAGTTGTCTAAGTAAGGTTTTTACGCGTCAAATTTTCAAAGGTTCTGCCAGGTCAAAATTCGGGTCAGTTTTGGGTAACAAGGGTCAAAGGGATACTTAAACATGGAAATAAATTAAACCAATGATCATGGATATATTAGACATATGTAGGAACCTCTGTAATTTTTAGTGTAATTTTAGAAGATGTTTTTATGGGTCATTTATGTATGAAAACTTACCTTGAATAAGTAGTCAAAATCTGAAATTTTTGAAAACCTTAATTTGGTCAAGTAAACTTTATTTACGGTAAGATCAAATGTAAAACTACTTAAAAAAGATATGTAATATATGGTAATCATGGTTCTTGTAGATTTGGTGAAGGTGTTGTGATCTCTTGCTTTTGTGTTCATTTCTCCGATTGCTTATTCGTTAAGGTACAAATATTTCGTCCTTTTAGTAAGGACACCTCATTGTCTTGATTCTCATTTGTTTTAGCTACTTTGGTTCATTTGATATTCCGTCCGATTTACTATCCGTACTCATGACTCATTGATATTCGTTGATATTCTGTTTGATTTGATATTCACATTCATGATTCCTTTGATCTTTGTTTGAATATGATATTAGATCCGTTATCTTGATTGAATTATTGGTAACTTGTTCGGTTTGCTTAAATCTTTGCCCGAGCTATTTGAACTAGTCATAGAGGTACCATGACTATGTCATTGATGCACCAATGGCATGACACTATCTATGGCGGTGTGATTAGTCCATGGCGTTCCCTTTTGAATGATGGCCTTTGATTATTATTAGCTTCTATATGTATGTATACTCGTCATTGTACTTGTGTATATGGATATGACTTTGTTTTTGCAGGGAGCCTATGGATGCATCCTAGGTACTTTGTTCCATTCAGTTTAGGTGAATGGTTGTGTGTGTGCAATACACCCCATATCATATTTGGTACACAGGAGGAGCTTGCCTGTGTACATTTGATTATGACTATCTGATTATTTATTTAGGGTCTATTCATGTATCATATTTAGACATTTGTTTGGGCTCGTGGGCATTCCTTTGATTACTCCCATCATATTCATTGATCTATATATATCGTTTGGCATTTGTTTGGCAGGTTCTCGATATCCGTTTCGTTCAAACCTTCGTTTTATATCCGTTATTATTATTATTATTATTATATTTGTTCACTGAGCATTAGCTCAACCCTGTTTTCTTTTCCTGCTGCAGGTATTAAGCGGGAGCCAAAAGTTCAATATAGACCCAACATTTGTCATAGACCCAATGAACCAATCATAGCCACTCATTTTTTTATAAAAAT
>BQNB010056284.1:0-38730 GCA_026074375.1 Tanacetum coccineum | reverse complement strand
CTTGCGAGGGCATTTCAGTCACCTTCTGACTGTTTTCGGGTCTCGGTCAAAGCTAAAAAGTTGTCAGGAATGTCGTTTTACTTTAAATTGCTTTAGAGTCCGAATAATGAAAACGTTATTTAGTAGCTCGTTTTTGATAATCCAGCCTAGGAATAATTTATATCTCCTTTAAAAATTTTGAAAATTCTCGGATGTTACATTATCCACTCGTCGGGTTCCAAGTCGACTCCAAAGCATATCTATTTATATAAGATAATAACTCAAACATTTGGTCATTAATGTCTCATGGGTCAAAAGTTGTTAGTGCTAAACATCCCTTCCATTTGATGTAATTGATTAGGATGTGGAAATGGAAGACACATTTCCCAAGGCATGTAACTTTGGCGTTGGAAATTGTTCCAAGTTACAGGAAAACCATGAGGTTGGTTTTGTCGACCAACATTCCTTTTTCGTTGCGGTGTCTTAGGAAGAATATAATTATTATTGACTCTTCTAGGTGGTGGAGTTTTTGATCTAAAGTTTGGTTTTAAAAATCCAACTCTGGGTTTTAACGATGGCTTATAAAATTGTTTAACTTCATTATGACTAGCAACTAGAACTTTAACTTTGTTTACCATTATATGTTTTGGTCTAGGATTCAAAATGGATTTTTGAAAAGAAACAGATTTCTCAGAACCTGGTGAACAGACCGGCGGTCTCATAATTGCTTTAGGGGCCGCCCTTATTTAAGGGACCTCCACCAGGGGACTTTTCTTTTTGAGATTTCACAAATTTTATTTCCTTAGTTAAACTAGTTGATGCTTCAAGTGAATTGAATCCCAAACCTAATTTATCTCCAGAGGGTTTTTGATTACTTAACATTTCATTTAAGCAATGTGTACTCTTTTCAAATTTTGTTAGTTTAATGACTTCCTCTTTAAGTTTTTCAGTTTCAATTTTAAGCAATTGACATTTTGTACATTCGAGATCAACTCCCTTGTTTTTCTTGAATATGGACAATTTTTCTTTTAGTTTATTAATCTCATTTTCTAAGCGATTTCTAACAACTTTTAATCTTTTTTTCTTTGTGATTATTTTTAGACTCATTTTGCATAGTTTGTCATATTCATTATCTAGAGCTAAATCATCTACTGATGAGTTCTCATCACTAAAGTAAGAGGAATCGGAACATACCTCATTTGATGCTTGAGCTATGAGACACGTCTCGTCTTTAGCCTTCTCATTATCTTTTTCACCGCTATCACTTCAAGAACCTCCGATGAAAGCTCTTTGGTTCTTGTCTTTTGGTGGTTTTGAACATTCTTCAATAAGATGATTTGGATCACCGCATCTAAAACATTTTCTATCACCTTTACTGTTCTTGTCATCTCGACTTCTTTGGAACGTCTTTTTGTCGTTCTGAGGTTGTCTCATGAATCTTCCTCTTCTTTTGAAGAACTTCTTGAAGTCTCTTACCGCTATGGCGTACTCTTCGTCTTCACTTTTAGAAGTCGAACACTCATCATCACTAGATTCCTTATTAGCCTTTAAAGCGAGAGATCTCCTTTCTCCTTTAGCTTTGACTATTTCAGAATATTTCTTGATGATTATTTTGTGAACTTTGAGGTTCCCGATAAGTTCATCAAGAGATAGTGATGTTAAGTCTTTCGACTCTTCAATCGCCGTGACTTTTTCTCTCCATTTAGGATGTAGAGCCCTAAAAAACTTTCTAACATAATTCTTGCTAGAATAACCTTCATCAAGAGATTTTAGACTAGTAATAATAGTATTAAATATAGCAAAAGTACTATCTATAGATTCGTCTTCAGAATTGACGAATTGTTCATATTGTTATACCAAAAGGTCAATATTGTTATCTTTGACTTGGTTATTACCTTAATGGGTGATTAACAAAGTTTTTTAAATTTCCTTTCCCGTGTTACACATGAAATTTCTTTCATATTCTTTTTTTGGCAAAGCATTGTAAATTACCATTTTGACTTTGTTATTTTTTGCAAGCTTCTTTTTAAGATCATCACTTTGTTTTTCAAAAGGGATAACCTCATCTAATTTGGTTTCCAGATTTTGTTGAATAGGTTGAAAATCACCGTTAGTAATAACATGCCAAAGATCAAGATCTTTTGATTTAACATATGTCTCGAATCTATTTTTCTAATAAATAAAACTATCACTTTCAAAAAGTGGTGGTCTTTGCATGGATTGCCCTTATTGATATTTTTTAAAATCCATAGATCGATCTGAGCTTTAAAATACAGTATATTTTGAAAATATTGAGTGACCTCGGCTTCTGATACCAATTGTGGAAACTAGAAGGGGGGGAGTTGAATAGTTTACAGGTTAATTGGCGTTTAAAAATTTTACTTCTAACATTTGTTAGATCCGAGTATATGTTCAACCAACCAACATTATGAACCAACAATGTACGTATCTACTAGCTACAACTAGTCAAACAATAATTAACAATCACAACAATATAAATAGACGAGAGAAAGAACAATCAAACCAAGACACCAAGATTTATAGTGGTTCGGCTATGAAGCTCCTCTTCACCATACTCCACTCCTCGAGTATCCTACTCGAGATTTCACTATGTCGACAAGCTCCCTTCAGCTTACATTATTTTTCAACATTAAGCTAAATGTCGAGTCCTAATCTTAGCTAGAACCAATCTATCACTTCACAAGTAATACACAATCACGAGATCAACACTATCAGATTTATACACTATCCGATCTACACAACTACACAAGATAATCAAGATAGAGATTTGGTATTTAGAAGAAAGAAGGTGAAGTCACTAGACTACAATAATTCATTTCTTGGCGAATACGAATGTTCTTCTCTTGCACTTGATAGAGAAGAGAGGAGAGATGAGAAGAAGAGAATAGATCACTTGAAACAAGATCAAACGATGTTAGTGATCAAGAGATTTAGTGAGAGAAAGAAGGTTTTTAGAGAGAGAAAGAAGACTAAAAAAATTCATGCAAAGAGGTGTGTTTTTCTGCCAGAAATAGTGTAGTATTTATAGACAGGAATCCCAACGGCTAGCTGATGGCGGTCCTGGCGGTCCCAAATATATCTGGGGGCCACCAAGCCTATAAGGGGGCCGCCACTAGAGTACGCTCTTGTTTTGGTCTTTTTGTGGGGAATGTTGTATCTGGTATAGAAGCTTTTATTTTGGAGGAAAAACCATATTCAAATTTTAATATTTAAATAAATCATTTTCTTTTATTAAAAAGTATTTTTGTATATTTATTTTGTAGAAATACTTTTGTGAAAATGTAATGGTTAAGAAAGAAATATTTTCTTGATCACTAATCATGCTTAATGATTTGTTTGTACATACCTTAAGTGATTAATCTTAGAAATGGAATTTTACGATTAATAATTTGTAAACGTTTATTTTTATCGTAAACGTTTTTACATTTTGTTATTATCAAAACATTGAGAGGTCGAAAAATATAAATAACGTTTTTAGACATTATTTTTATTAACAATAGTTTTGACCAAGTAGCATGTTAAATTAGTAATATAAAATGGCTGGTAAGGTTTTGATTTGATGATATTATGTTTAAGGCTCAGTTACGTCATTTAATGGTACGAATGCATTATCATGAATTGAATATTGTGTTTGATTATTTAATTGTTCGTAAGAAGTAAACTGAATAAGTTGGTGCTAATGGATTGGTTTGATGTATTTAATTAATTCGATTTGATATACCGTATTTGGTTTGAATTATGAATTGGTAGTTTTTAGGTTTGATTTGGGGTTCTAGTATGTTCGAGTATCAATGGGATTTGGTATTTAGTTTACTCTGATTTGGTTCGATTTGTTATTTGGTTATGATTTCTCTGTGCTTCTTTTCGGTTGAAATGTATGTTTATATGAGAATTTTCATTTGTATTGAAATTAGTATTGGCAATAGTATTGGCATTAGCATTGGTATTGGCATTGGTATAGATTCGAATTAAAATAAGAACACAAAAGCAATTAAACACTCAAAACAATTAACGGGAAACAAATAAAACGCGACAAATAAGCAAGTACATTAAAATTAACTCCTAAAAATGCAAACAAAATTTCTAAACCTAAAATAAGACTAAATAAAATTTTAAGAAAAAGAAAAATATTTTTTTTTAATTTTTGAATTTATTATGAATTAAAAACTATTTTAATCTAGTTAAATCCTAAAAAAATAGCAAATTAAGTCCTAAAAATTAAGAAAAATGATTTTTAAACTTAGAAAAATCTAAAATATTATAAAAACTCAGAAAACTATTTTTAACTATTTTTAAAATTAAAATCCTATTTTTAAAATTAAAAATAAAAGCTCAAAAATGAAAATTAAAATCTAAAAGGTGTAAAAATGATTTTTCTGAATGGAAACCTAAAAGTAATTTTTATAAAACTAAAAACTATTTTTTTGTATTTTTCTGAAACTTTTTTCTATTTTTTTATGATTTTTCGAAAATTAAATCCTAAGAAAAATGATTAAAAATAATCTACTTAATGGAAAAATGTGAAAAATTCAAGGAAAATCCTAAATGCTAACAGGGACTTAAGAAAAATAAGAACTATGAAGAAGCTAAACAAATAAGCCCTAAATTAAGCCTAATAAGCTACGGCTTATTAAACTAAAAAGAAAAATAAAACAAGGTTATCTATTAAATGGTGCAAGGTATGAGTGGATGAGCTAATGTAGCACACTTGGTTAACACGTTGGGTATGCAAGCAAGAGGTCACGGGTTCAAAACTGGCAACACCCCATTTTTTTGAAATTTTTTTATTTTTGAAAACCAAAAGCTGGAACTTATAAAACTCACTTTTTTGAACAACTTTAATGAAAGGAGTATAAGCTGAAAACCAATATTAAGCTCTAAAAGAGCTTGTGAAATAAGCTGATGCAGTAAGTGAGCTTTTAAGCTCAAAATTGCTTGTTTCCACTTAAACACTTGCACAAAGCTCAAATTAAGCTCAAATTACAAACCACAGGCTGTTCTAGGTAGCTTATGATGCCTACTAACTAGAATTGAAAAGCTAATTGAACATTAAACACTAAAAGCTATCTGAAATTGAAGATCTAAAGGCTAACTCAGGAATGAACACTTAAAAACTCAAAATCAAATTAAGCTATTAAGCTCATTAAGCTATGACAGAAGCTTAGCTTTTGGTCACTTACTCTACCACTAATAAGCTTTCATTATCAATCATAAAATTGAGCCTTACAAGCTGAAAATCTAAATTTATAATCTAAAATTCACTTACTACTGTTTTTGACTTTTTGAGGCTTTTATGAACTTTTGACAGCAAATGTACCTAAGAGAATAAGCTAAAAATTAGAAAACAAGTTTTAATCTAAGTTAAGCTATATTTAACCTAAGTGTCTACTGAATTTTAAAATCTAAAAGCTAATTAAACTAGCTTAAAAGCTTTTTGGAAAAGACAGCAATACTAACTGTTGTTAGTATTGCTGATGCAAATGACAAGGCACAAAACTAATATGCAGGTGTCCAAAGTGGTTTCTCCTGCATTACACACTCTATTTGAGTGCTTTTGAACACAATGCAAACACAAACCAAGCCTTAACAAGCTTGGATCAAATTTTAACAAGCTAGAAGAAAAGTAAATTGCCCTGGTGCTGACACAAGCAAAATAAGCTCAAACTTATTAAATTTTGAAAACTAACTTATGAAAACTATTTAACTACTAGTTTTACATGATAACAAAACTAACTCAATCAAATTTCACCACTTAGTTTGACTCTAAGTGGTCAAACCTAGTTATTCCAAACACCCCTTAAGCTAAGGCAGATTTTAATTAAGCTATTCAAAATGGAAATCCACTCAACTAAACCTTGATACCAGACATAAATGATCTTATAACAAGCTTAGCAAACATGATCTAACAAGCTCTTAGGCTAGAATCAAAGATCTAATACTATCCTAACTATATTTTTGATTTTTATGAAAATTTTAAGACAAAAACATGAAATCCAAGATCTATACTGTAATAAGCAAAAACAGATAAGCAAACTATTCTAATAAGCACAAGTAGCTGAAATAAGCACAAAATAAGCAAGAGATAAGCAAATTAAACAACTAATTAATCAACTAAGCAATTTTAAGCTAGAAATTAAAGGACAAAAAGATAAATGAAAACTTACAGATTGTCTTAGCTAAACAAAGACATATGTGCTCAAATGAGCTTATCAACAGCTCTGGCTTATCCTAGGATAAGCCAGTAAAGTCCTTGGGATCCCTTCCATTATTGGATCCCCTTCCAAAAGCTTATAATCCAATAGTCAAGGTATTTAGTTATTAAGCTGATTTTAGATATTTAAGTATGATTAATGACTTGATTAAGC
This sequence comes from Tanacetum coccineum, assembly GCA_026074375.1. Taxonomy (NCBI): domain Eukaryota; kingdom Viridiplantae; phylum Streptophyta; class Magnoliopsida; order Asterales; family Asteraceae; genus Tanacetum; species Tanacetum coccineum. The sequence continues at coordinate 32,365 of BQNB010056284.1, read as the reverse complement.
TCAATCTCAAGCTTATAGACTTGAGAGAGCTTATAAGAGCTTATGAGTAATAGTGACTTATAAATGAAAGCTTATGAATGCAAGTAGAGACTTAGGACAAAAAACTCAATTTCATTAATCTTAAAAGCTTTATTACACTACTGAAATGAAAATTACAATGGATTTAAGCTAAAAATTAACTAAACATTAAGCTTAAGCTAAAAATACAATTTAAACTAAAAATTGAAAAGCTAAAATCTACATGTGTGTGTGTGAGTGAAGGCTTTAAATAGCCTGCCAAAGAACCTTCTAGCCCCAAAGTTTGTTATCCCTTCCTTCAATCTTGGCCTTAGGATCCTTTCAATGATTGAATGTAAGATCTCATCCGTTGGATCACAAATGAACTCACACGGATTGCCAGCGTGGCAATCCGTGGTTGTGACATTGTGCTTTCATTGTGAGTGTATCTAGCATAAAACCCCTTCTCTCTTGTGTTTTTAATCATGCCAACGTGTCCTCTCTTTGTGGGAATAGACCAATGAGGTGAGCTTGATGATGTGTGACTCTGCCAGCGTGTAAATGAACCCTTGAATAGTCCTTTTTACCCATTAATTTTGAGAAGCCCTTTGATATGAGGAGAGGGCATGTTTGGGACGATGATGAACAGTAAAAACTTATTTTCGCGCCCAATTTCAACTGTCAGGGGTAAAAGGATTTAAACTTTGGGTTTATGGCAACTTTAGTCCCTCTCTTTTAAAAAGTGCATATATAATTCACTTTCAATGTATATTAACTTTCAGAGTTGGCACAATTTACCCCTGGATTTTTATAAAAAGTGTTATGGGCTTAGGGTTTTGGGCTTTTGATTTGGGCTTTGGATCCGGGTGTTGTTTTTGATAGGTTTAGGGCCCATTATACTTCAAGGACCATTTGTGTAAATTTTTGAAACTTAAAGGACTGATTTGGAACTTTTTAGGGTTCTGTCTTTTTGTGGTTGACTTTTGTTGACCCATAGTTGACTAAGAGCTTTGACTTTTTGACTTTGGCTTGATTCTGGCTCTTGTACACTCTTCCGATCTCGTGTCCGTGTCTGCCCGTTTTTGACTGTTTTCATGTGATTTTTGTCTTATCCATACCTGCACACACAAAACACAAAAACACACATATCTTTGCCATTTTAATCATGTTTTTGGTTATTATAGGGTCATTTTGTATTAAATGGATGTGTGTTTTCAACATATCATAATTCACCCAAACTAATGATTGTTGTGGTCCTCACGCAATATTACATTGCCTTTATACCAAAAACCTTGAAACTTCCCCGAAACTAAACCTTGAAAAAGGTAGCAAGATTTTGTTGAGGAGATGCTAGAAATCACAAGTTATAAAACACAGATTTCCCATTTTTCAAAGATTATTTATTTATTTTTTTTTTTGATTTTTCTTATTAAAAGACTTTCTAACTAAAACTTATTCTTGTGTTGACATTATGTATTTTTTGTTTTCATTACCTCTATTGGTAATTTTTTAGGATCATGGAACAAAAAGCACTTGAAAAGTGTCTTAAAGATAACTTCATCATTCCCGATTTTTCACTTTTCCCATACTAAGCTTAAAAATAAGATCACCGTTAAGTACGAGCTAAGATGCTAAGACTACTTATAATTACAACTTCGTGGAATTTCTTCTTCCGATATAAATCATATATTAACGTGAGTTGTGCTCAAATTAATTTAACTATTAATCCACTTATTTAGATAGTTTGAAATCCGGACAAGCTTTACACATGGGCTTTAGGCTTTAATACGTAAGATCACAATCAAAGCAAACAAAAACCCTCATTGGCTAGAATGTTGGTTTCACTAGCCCCATAAATGACTTTCTTCTTAGCATCCACACCGTCATCGGGTAAAGTGATTAAGGTTTTTGAGACCCGTCCGGAGAAATAATAATCAATGCATGAACTTCGATGAAAAAGCCTTGTAGACTTTTTGCAAAATTTGGTTAAAGAATACTTTGGTTTTAGAGAATGAAAACTTTTCTATATTTATTTTCTACTTGCAACTTAACTTATACATTTTATAGTTATATATTACGCTAGGAAACGGTTCACTTTTTCTTTTACGAGGGACACACGCGGCCACGCTCCGAAAAAGATCGGTGTATATTATTCTTGATACCGATCCTAAATATACATCCTTCACCCTTTCTTTCGATGTCACATCGAGAGCGAACCGACAAATGCCCATGTACTTTATTGCGATGGAGTTTGTACATTAATTATTAATACTAAGGATTTATAACTTGCATCCTTTTTATTCACCAACTACATTTTTTTCTTTTTCATCATCAATTTTTTTTTTCTTTTTTATATATATATTTTTTAATAATAACACATTATTTTTGCAAATAGAAAAATTTCGTTTAAGAAAACCAAAGTATAAGCTTGAACTAAAATTCTTATTTATAAATGATGTTGACTTCATCGATAAAGCTTTTTTGTCTAAATATGTTGATTAGTCTTTTAAGAGTAAAACTCTAATTTGTAAAAATTAAAGAGAACACGAATAATTAATCATTTTAAGAACTTCGGAGAAGAAAAACCACAAGTTATTTTTATAAGCCTTTAAGTTTTCCAAATAAACCTTGTTTAGGCAATCTAACTCGTAATCCAACACTAATCATTGCTTATTCTTTGCCAATTTAAAACATTCTATAAAGAAATTCGCAATACTTAGCCTATATAAAAATCCAACTCGGCATATTTAAATCTACTTGAGATTAGCACAATCTTCATTTATAATGGATTTCATGTTTAGCTGTTTTCAAAGTCTACATGGACTTGCACAAACTATCATCATTAATTGTTAAGGGTAAAAGCTAGAACTCAACACGTTCGATCGGGTTAAAAATTACTTCTTATTCTGACCAACGAAAAACCTACATTCGTGTCTTAACACTTATTTTTTTTAATCAACTACTAATATATATTTTTTCTTTCATTTTTTCATACAAATAAAAACTTAAAAATTTAAAATTTTTGCTATTTGTGTGGGAAAACGGGTACGCGAGAACAAAACAATAAGCAGGCAACATTAAATCGATAGATTCCCTCCCCAAACTAAAATGAAACATTGTCCTCAATGTTTAAGGTGGGTCTCTACGCAAATCTAAGCCGGTTTTATTAATTATGCAAAGATAAAGTGAATCTTGATAGATGAAGGATATCGGATTTCCCCAAACTAATTCAAAACAAAGGATAGGAAGCTCGAGTGATCCGGGACACAACACCGAACACGAGAGTCTTCAGAAAATTTGTTGGTTCAATCCTACAAAAATCACAACAAACAACAAACACAAACGACGGAAGGAAGCTGCCTCAAAACACATCACAAGACTCATTATTATTAGAAAATAAAAAGAAGAAAGAAAAGGATACGCATGGGGTAAACTCCCACGAAGCCTTAGTTTTTTGTCACCGAGTCGTAAGGCTTGACTCGGATTCCTGAATTGATTTGTCCTTATGGGAGAGAACACGGCAGGAACCAAGAAACTTCATTAAAAATGCCACGCTTTAGATAAGAAAATGGAAAGGTGATGATGCCGGGGTCAAAAATGGTGTCTTCACTCCCGAAGGAGAGAAATGAAGAAATGAAGGTCAAATCTGAAACAAGGGTGGTTAAATATTGGCCATAAAATCGTGAGGTTTAAGAAAAACACCTAAACACTTTGGTTATCAAAATACCCGCTTCGGGTTCAAAACATTTCTCAACATTCGGTGGTTCCGGTGGAGGACGAGGAGATGACGGGTTGTCTTGATGGTCAAGGTTAGGTAACTCATTAACTTTATCTTCGGAATCATCATTCTCTACACATGGTGGAATTAAATCATCTGGAACGAGGAAAATATCGATCTCTTCTTGAACGGGTTCACTATCCTCAACGGGGATAAGAGATATGGGAAGAGACTCGATAATTGAACTCGGATTAGCATGAACATTTTCCTGTGACCGGGAAGTTGAAATCTCACAAAGCAAAGTCATCCGATTAAGATATTCCTCATGTTCACGAACAATCCTTGAAGGAAGTGTAATAAGTTTACTGGCGAACTCATGGTGAAGAGGATCACTCCTTGGAGAAAAAGTAATCGAAGATTCATTTTGTTCTGATTCATGATCGGAAATCACTTTGGGAGCGAGATATGGCTTTGGTTATCGTTTACTGTGAGAATTATCAAGAAAAGTTACGACTCCTTCTGAATCGAAATAACCTTCCTCAAAATTAGAAGAAACTTCCATGGCAAGAAAAGCATCAATCTCGTCAATATCGTCTACTGGATCGAAACACTCAACCTTATCAGACAAAGGTGTATTAAGTAAGACTGGTTCATCAGAATCATTGGGGTTCTTGTTTACGACATCTTCATCCATCTCGTTAAAGAGAGGATTTATGTTGCTAGAGGTGAAATATCATCAAATTCGAAAAGAGGGTTTGAATAAACTTGAAAATTTTCTTCATGAACGATTTTTTTAGGAAGAGTGAGTTCATCGGCGGACTCCTCAAGATTATCATTAGTCTTCACCGGAGAAGAACTAGGAGGAAGAGCATCGGAATGATTAGTGGTACTGCCACTAAATGGCTCATCTTTCAAAAAATCAATGACAGAAATAGCATGAGCAAATTGCTTATTCTTGCTTTTCTCAGATTTTTCAGCATAAAAGACGAGTTCATCGCTTCCTACTCTTAAAGTTAATTTTTCCTCGTATAGATCAATGAGAGCTTTTGCAGTGCGAAGGAAAGGTCTCCCTAAAATAATAGGCACTCTCGGGTCTGGTTCAAAATTAACCACAACAAAATCAGCAAGAAAAGTGAAACCATCAACTCTAACTACAACATCCTCGGCTATACCCATTGGGTGCGTAATGGAACGGTTAGCAAGCTCGAGTGTCATTCGAGTAGGAGTTAAAGCTCCAAGCCCAAGTTGCTTGTAGATAGAATGAGGCAAAAGATTTATGCTAGCTCCGGAATTGGCTAAAGCATTAGTCCTATCAAGTTCTTGTAGAGCACACGGAATAAGAAATTTTCTGGGATCTTCGAGTTTCTCGGGAACTTTGTTCAAGATGATGGCGGAACATTCGGTATTCACGGTTGTAATGGGCGTTTTTCTTCAAGGTTGGTATTTTTTTCTCTTTGTTCCTTGTCAACGAGCTTAACCATTTGTTGAATTTCGGGCATTTCGATGAGAGCATTCTTTTATATCTATTTCTAATACAGAGTTGTTTAAGCATCTTCAGAAACTGGCTATGTGAGCTACTTCAGTTTATCGTTCTCTCTCACTTTATCCTTTCGGGATATGGAAGTTAGTTGTAACGACATTGGTTTTGGAGAATTAGCGCTCTTGAATTTCAATGTTAACGGTTTTCTTAGCTTTTGGTTTTGGAATTTCCATGAAAATAGATTCTTCTTCCTCCAGAGGTGGGACTTGTGTGGTATTTTCTAAACTGGATTTTTGCACTTTGTCCATTGACGTCTCCAGGTTTTGTTTGGGTTCCTTTAGAGGATTAGAAACATAAAGGTTTTTTGTCAGGAACAAGGAGGAGTCGAAGGTCTATCATACAAGTTTACCACCTTCGTTATTTTGGTGATTAGCATTTACATGCGCCGAGGGTTAGTTAACGTTATGATCTTGGAAGAGTATGAATTCAAAGACGAAGCGGTGTGGGAATTTGATGGAATTAGAAAGTTTTTTGTTAAATTTTTATCTGCGGTTTTGTAAACCTTGGCTTGATTTTGCTTGTTCCATAACACATCATCATTGCCTTGCAGAATTCTCAAAATCGGTTTTTGAACTCTTGAATTTTGTTGAGGAGGAGCTTGATAAACTGGTGTTTGAATCGTTTGGAGGTTGGTAAACTTGTCCTTGGTTGAAGTTACGGTTTTGATTGAAATTGGTTCCTCGATTTTGGTTGAAATTATTTCCTTGATTTGGATTGAAACGGTTTTGATTGTTTTGAATCGGAGGAAAACCAGGAGGTCGGATTTGGTTTGAAACCATCGGAGGTCTAGAATTGGTGTTTCCTTGATTAAAATTGGCTACGCGCTTGTGAAAACGTACTTTGAATGTTGTTTGAATAAAACATTGCATCGGTGGCTGTGACAGTTTTTATAAGAATGAGCACTCCACAAGTTACACAACTCGGCTCGACCGCCTTTTTGTGTGGATAGCGGAGCTTGGATTTTTGTTTGTCGTAAGCAAATAGTCTTCATCAAATTCTTAAGTCCGAGACTTTCGGTCGTAAGAGCAGCAAACATTGGTGAATTCCTGGAGTAGATGAATTCGAACTCACTTTGGCAACGACTGTCTTGTTTTCATCGTGAATTACGGACCTTGTTTTACTCTCTATATAATTTTAAGCATTCACGAGGCAATCTTATCAAGATGTTTTCCACCAGCAGCATAATTAACGAGGTCCTTATCACTTTGCATTCAAAGCATTATAAAACGTATCCAATGATGTAGTTCTTGAAAATCCGTGCTGTTGGGCATGCCGAGAAGGGTCATTAATACGATCCCAGCATCATATAAACGATTCGTCAAAATCTTTGTCGAAATCTCGTGATTTCGTTACGAAGACTTTGTCATTTTTTAAGGAGGAAAGATTGATTAATGAATTTGGGAAACAAGTTCTCCATGTCAATATCGATCGAGGAGTTCTTTTCTCGCCAAATCCGGGCCTGAACCTTTCAGAGAAAAATGGGAAAAAAGCATAAGCTTAATCGACGTGCTCGGGACGTCTGGGAATCTCATTGTTGAAGTAATCTTATTGAAATAACGGATGTGAGCATGTGGATCCTCTTTATCGTGTCCGAAAAACTGTTTGTTTTGAACAAGATTGATCAAACCATGCTTTAACTCAAAGTTAGCATTGATTTCGGGAATTACAATTGCATCCTCGTAACCCTCGGTGGGTGCTTGGAGCAATTGTGCCATTGTCCGATTGTCGGCCATTGGAATCTCAGGTTCCTCAACAATAACGGGTGTTATTTGTTGTTGTCGACGATTTCTATTACGAGCTTGAGAACGAGTGCACATGCACTAAAAATAGAGAAAAGAAAAGAAAAATAAAAATTACACTAAATTTTTTTTTGATTTTTGATTTTTTTTAACAATCTATTTTAAACGGAAGACAACTTAAACCAAATAGCAAATTACTTCACAGGTAACTTCGTAAACTTGCTTTTTAAGATGAGTCCGTACCTCGTAAATGACACAAATGGCAAGTTTTTGAATCTTTGGTTCGATTTGGGAACTTTTCAAGTTCACCGGAACTTATTTATGATAATACCTCGATTGAGAATATTATATGTTGGTGTTCTTTTACCAACTTTGTGTATTTTATTTCTTTTTAAGGACAATTTTTTTATATTTTTGATTTTTGATTTTTTTTATATGATAATTATACTAAAAAGAAAAAGAAAATATTTTTTACTTTTTATATTTTTTTTATTATTATTATTTTTATATTTTTTTTGGTTTTTGATTTTTATAACAAAAATATAACTTTCGTAAACGAAAGGATCTTCAAATCAAAATCAACAAACGTAAACGAAGGAATCTTTAACACAAGTCCCCGGCAGCGGCGCCAAAAATTGATTGATAGTTTTTATACACTATATTATATTAATACACAAAAGTATAGAGAATAATTCCCAAAGTAGCCCTCTAGGAAAATTCTTATACAAATATATAATAATAATAATATACGTATGTTTACCGGGAAGTATGCTTTCCCGGGTCGTTTCCCCAACGACTTATGAAATTAAAACCACGCCTTAGTTTGGATGATGATTTGAATGAGAGAAAAGATAGATTTGATTATCTATAACTACTAATTAAAAGCAACAATTAAAATAAGAACACAAAAGCAATTAAACACTTAAAACAATTAACGGGAAACAAATAAAACGCGACGAATAAGCAAGTACACTAAAATTAACTCCTAAAAATGCAAACTAAATTTCTAAACCTAAATTAGGACAAAAGAAAATTTTAAGAAAAAGAAAAATATTTTTTTGATTATTTTTGAATTTATTATGAATTAAAAACTATTTTAATCTAATTAAATCCTAAAAAATAGCAAATTAAGTCCTAAAAATTAAGAAAAATGATTTTTAAACTTAGAAAAGTCTAAAATAACATAAAAACTCAGAAAACTATTTTTAACTATTTTTAAAATTAAAATCCTATTTTTAAAATTAAAAATAAATAAATTAAAAGCTTAAAAAATAATAAAAATATAAGCCAAAAAATTTTCTAGAAAAAATAAAATGTGCAGAAATTTAATAAAAATAAAAGCCCTAATTTAACTTTTTTTATTAAACTTAATTAACTATTAAAAATTTAACCTAATTATTAATTAAAATAGAAACTTTAATTAACTATACTAATAAAGGACTAACTATGCAAGTCCTTAAAGGACTAACAGTGCAAAACAAAGGACTAACGGAGAAAACAATTAAAACTTAAAAGTTACAAAAACTACCTTGAGGCCCAACCCGATTACACCCTAAGTCCATTAAGCACTTGAATTTTAAAAAGTGCTTAAAATGAAAAACTTAAAGAAGCAAAGTTGGAGAACAGATGGAAGTGAACAATTTTAACAAAAGCACTTAGGGCTGAAAAGCACAAATAAGCGTCAGTAGAGAAGCATATCCCAAATAAGCATCCTCAGGTAACTAAGGACTTCCCCTTCAGTTATTACTAATTAACTGTAAATAAGCTCATTTTAAGCACAAAATAAAAAAAGAAGGTGTTCTAGACACATATGAGTTGCTTAATCTAAAAATGAAAAGAAATCTAAGCTAGAAACACTGAAAGACACTTAAATTTGATGATGAAAGTAGCTAACTCAGGAAATTACTCAAAAAGCTAAAAATTAAGAAAGGCTAAAATGCTTAAAAGGCCAAAATAGATACTGAGCTTATGAAGACTTTATAGAATCAACTAACAAAGCAACTTATTTAAACAATAAAAATCTACACTATAAGCTAGAATTTAAATACTAAAAAGCTAAACTATTTCTATCTACTGTTTTTGCTCATGTTCTTTTTTAGTGACTTTTAAAGCTAAATTGAACTTTAAGCCAAATAAGCAGAGAAATGAAAAATTAAGACCTGAATTTAACACTAAGCAAGGATTAAACGTTAAACTACTCACTTTTAAGAACCTTAATCCTGATTGCTAACCTAAAATGTACTATAATTGACAGTAGTGGAAACTGCCTTTTGCTGGTGCAAATGGCTAATGCCCCCCCCCCCCCCCTAGTCCACAATGCAGGATACCTTAAAGGTATACCTTGCACTACACACTCATAATGAATAGTGTATGAACACAATATTTTCACACAAAAGCTCAAAGGACAATAGATCAACTTTAAGCTAGAAAACAAATAAGAGATAATCTCCCCTGGTGCTCAACTTAGCTAAATAAGCTACAAAATCACTTTAAGTTCAAACTAAGTACTCAAATCTTTTTAAAATTTGTTATCTTATGAAACCTCAGCTGTTTAGAGAAAATTTACCAAATAGATTTGACTTTTACAAGTCAAATAAGCTTAAACCAAACACCTCTTTAAATTCATGACAGTTTTGACAAGCTGTCAACTAAGATCTACTTATCAAAACTTAATTACCAGATGAAAAACAACTTTTAACTAACTTATTAAACATAAACTAACAACTGAATAAGCAAGCAATCTAAGATTTACACTACTTTCTACTATTTTTGGTTTTTTTATAGATTAATAATGACAGAAATGAAAACTTAAGATTTTTAACTACCTAATCAAAAACAGATGATCTAACTAATCTAATAAGCAATATTAAAGATATTTAAGCACAAATAAGCAACTATTATAAGCAAATAAGCAGATTTAAGCATAGAAAGTAAATAGACAATTATTGAAAGCAAAAACTTTAGGAAATTAAAGAGAAACTTACAAAGCCTCTAGCTAAACAAGAGGAACCAATTAAGGCAGCTACAAGCTCCCTAGCTTAATAATAAGCTAGGGTAATAGTCCATGAGATCTCATCCATTTCTAGACTCCTCCAAAACTCACAATTCCAAAAGCTAAAGGTAATTAGTCATTTAAGTTGATTTTATGTATTAGATATGAATAAGGCTGGATTTAAGTACGCTCCATTTCAGCTTATAGACTAAAAGAGCAGAAAGTGAGCTTAATTAGAGCTTATAAGACAATATGAGCTTATGAGTAAAGATTTAGTATAATGAAGACAAACATTAAATTTTATTGCATAAAAAAGGTTAAGTAATGATTACAAAGCTTGGAAACTGAAAGTTTTTACATGATACTTGAAAAGAAATTACATTTGAAAAAGTAAATTTGCATAAGCAAAAGTAAAATTAAGCTAAAATTAAGAAAAAGCTAAAACTACTCCTCTCCTGTGTGTGAATGTATGTGCTATTTATAGCCATTTGGTGAAGCTTCCAGACCCTTGCCTTGCTCTACACTCCTAATCTCATCCCTTCATTTCCTTCAATGATTGGATCATAAATATTGGCCGTTGGATTGAATGTGGACACTTGAGGATTGCCAAGCTGTCATTCTTTGATTGTGACAGCTTGTGCTTCTTTTGTGAGTAGTTTAGTGCAAAAACCCACCAATATGTGTGCTTTCTCCATCTCCACGTGGCTTGAGTTTGAGAGTGAGCTAGTAAATTCCCTTGATTAGACTAATTTGTCCTTGTAATCTTGTTAGTGAGCTCTTGAATAGACTTTCTTGCCCCTCAATTTGCCCCTCAATTTCAAAACCTCCTTTGATTTACCTAGGTGAAAGATTTGAAGACGATGGGTGAATAGTACCCCATTTTTGGCGCCCAAAGTTTTAACTGAATTGGGTTAAATTCAGTTGGAGTTTGGGAGAATTGCAAATCTAGTCCCTCTCTTTCTTTATTTCCTATTTAAGTTATAAAAGCACTTTCTGAAATTACAAAATTGGTCCTTGGAGTTTTAAAAGAAAGAGTTGGACTAGGTAATGGGCTTATTGATTTGGGCTTTTGGTATCCGGGTATGGTTTTTAAGGGTTTAAAGGCCCATTAAGGGTTCTAGGGCCCAATAAGAGGTGAGGGGCTATTTTTGGACTTTTGTGAAACTTTGAGGGTTAAAATGGAATATTTTTGGGTTTTGTCTTTGACCAATGTTTGACCATTTTGACTGGATTTGACTGAGGCTTGACTTTTCTGGCTTCGGCTTTGATTCTTTGGCTTCTTTTTGTACTCTTCTGATTCTCGTGTCCGTGCTTGCCCGTTTTTGACGGTTTTCTTGTGATTTCTGATATATCCGTACCTGCACACACAAAACACAAATACAAGCATATTTTTTGCCATTTTTGGTCTGTTTTGGTATTATATGGGCTATTTTAAGCATAAATGGATATGTGTATTCTACACTTATCAAGGAAGCAATGAAAGCTCTAAAGAAGTTGGTGTTCTTCAGAATGTCCACCGTAATCTTGTAGATTGGATTGCTTTGCTACCTTTCAATGTCCAAATAGCAGTTGGTTTTTCCTACAGGCACCTATCTAATACGAGGCAGGATTTGATCATCAGTACGAGTGGGTGGTGCTATAGCAGGTGCTTGTTAAGCAGGAGCATTAACATTAACATCAACCATTGTATCTGCACATTCACATTCATAGAAAGACGTATATACAGAAAAGGAGATGTTAGATGTGAGCAGATGCTCAGGGGTTAATCAATTATGGATTAGATCCAGAAAGAGGACACTTAGATCATATTATAGTGGAGATCAACAGATGTTGTCAACTCTTGAGTCAACAGAAGTTAACTCATGGAAAAGGAGACAAAATGCAATGACCAAAACACAATGACCAAATTGCAATTGTCAAGCGATACTAGACAAAACGCAGGGGTTAAAGCATACTAGGCAAAATGTAATGGGACAAAATGCATTTGGTTAGCAAAACGCAATCACACAAAACGCAATGTATATTTTCTAAGAAATACACAAAACGCAGTCAATCAAAACGCAATGAATATGATATACAAAATAATCAAAAGGCATTCAAGCAAAACGTAATCTATCTAAATCGCAAGAAGCAAACCGCAACAGGCAAAACGTAGGCAATATAATATTCAAAATAGGTAAAAAGTAATTATTTGAAATTTTTTCGAAATGAGGGTTTTAATATTTTAACATTTTTAAAGGTCTTTATAGCAAAACGCAATCAAGAACACATCTTATTCGCAGATTTCAACTTCCAAACCAAGGCATCCTAGGTAAAACTAGTTCATGATAAACATTATATGATACTCACTAACCGATTTAAGAACAACAAACACCCATTACAAACATCATACGTCCATGTTTTTGTCTCAAAAAGTCAAACTTTATTCAAAACTCACACGGTCCTTAACTTAGCTATTGGGGAAACAATTAAGGCACCAACTAAGCATCATGTGAGTTATCTAACGCTAACCCAGCACTCAAAAGTCAAATGGAAACACTAACTAAGAATTGAGTGATGGAAAAGCATGAAAATCTACACAACGAGAGATTTAATGAGATCTAAGACACAATTATATAGATAAAGATTATACGAATGATATAGATCAATAACTAATCATTACCTAATCACGAAAACACATAGTTGGCCACAAATCAAGCAAATCGAAAAAGATGTTGTGTTTTGAGTTGAGAGAAAAGGTGAGATGGTTTGACTGGTGTTTTGACCAAGTCAACACACAAGGGTCATTTATACTAAATACAAGATTCAGCTTATGGCAAAAATGGTCCCTCACTTGCTCCTTTCATTTCCATTTAGGTTGTAAAAGATACTAAGGGTTTAATTAAATTACATAAATGGCACAATTGGTCCTTAAGGTTTTAAAATCTAGGAATCAACTAGGAATTTACACATAAGACCTTATATTTGCACATAAATGACAACTTTAGCTTTTTGAGTTAATTCCCCCTCAAAATGTAGCCCCGTTAGATACAAAACCTTTCTTAATTATTTATACGATGTGTAGACAATGCCCATTAGATGTTATAAATTTGAAAAAAATACTCCCCCCTCAATCAATGACCTGTTTTCTATTCAAAGAACTATAGTCGTTGATTGAGTGTCAAATTTTGAGAAATTCAAGTTCGATTGATTTTCAAACAATACATTTCCACCATTTGAAACACAACTAATTTTTTGAAGAATCATAGATGGAAAATTATTTGGATAAAAAGAAGACTTCTCTTATTGATCAAGAAATAATGCATTGAAGCGTACAATAGATCGAGGTTACATGGATATAAAGTAATCCATGCCCAGGAGAACTTAATCACCCGTTGTTAGGAACAACCGTCTTTTTGGTGACATGCTTTCTGTAATTTGAAAACCATGATACAGTCTGAAATAACTGCAAGCCATTAAGACATGATTTGAAAAGTTTAAACTTTCATTCGAGCTTCATTTAAAGACCCGTATCATTATTGAATGACATTTCTAGGTCCGTAAATGTTATTGATAAATGGTAGACATGTCTTGAAAAACTATTTTTGGTATTTTCAATTTTCTGATTTTTATGGTTTTTGTTGGTTTTATATTTTTGTATTTGCTTTTTGGTTTGAGTATGTACATATTTACATAGAATACTTAAAGCAAATCCGTTACTCATCCTTATCATCCTGAAGACATTTGAGTGTCTCTGGTTTCATACTCTTCATGCCAAGCCTTAGGAGAATAAATTCAAATCTCTCTCTCGGCAGTGCCTTAGTTAATATATACGCTAGTTGATACTCTGTCCTCATGAAATATAACTCAACCACTCCCTTCTCTACTTGTTCTTTAATGAAATGATGTCTGATGTCGATGTGTTTAGCCCTGGAGTGTTAGACGTTGTTGCAGTTGAGGGCAATGGCACTCTTATTGTCACAATACAGAAGGACGTGATTATATGCAAAGCCATAATCGGATAATTGAGACCTCATTCATAGGATTTAGGCATAACATCTAGGCATAGCTATGTATTCAACCTCTATTGAATAGATGGACGTGCTAGTTTGCTTCTTTGATAACCAGCTTACTAACTTATCACCAAGTAACTGAGCACTGCCAGATGTGCTTCTTCGAGTGTCTTGACAACCTGCATGATCTGCATCTGCATATGCTGTTAGTGCTATGGCGGTGTCTTTCGGATACCAAAGCCCCATGTTAATGGTTCCTTGAATATACCAAAAGATCCTCTTAATTGCTTCCAGGTGCTTTTTAGTAGGCTTAGATTGATATCTAGCACACATGCACACATCAAATACCAGGTCCGGTCTACTGGCTGTGAGATACATCAGGCATCCAACCATACCCTGATATCGAGTCTGGTCAACAGGGATTCTTGAGAGGTCCTCATCCAGTTTTGTCCACTCCACCATAGGAGTGTCAACAGGGTCACTGTTATGAAGATCAAATTTCTTTAAAATCTCTTTAGCATATTTAGATTGATTTATGAAAATGCCTCTGGGATTCTGAGAAATTTGCAAACCTAAGAAAAAGGATATTTGACCCATCATCGACATTTGAAATTTAGAGCTCATTTTATTAGAAAAACGGTCATAATCTCGAGGATCAGTCGAGGCAAATATGATATCATCAACATATATTTGAACATGAAGAGTGTGTTTGCCTATTTTCCAAATGAATAATGTTGGATCGACTACACCCTTGGAGAATCCTTGAGCAAGGACAAACTTCAACAAAATGTCATACCATGCCCTTGGTGCATGCTTTAAGCCGTAAAGTACTTTCTTCAGATGGTAGACGTGATTTGGATGATGTGGATCAACAAAGCCTTCTGGTTGGCTAACATATACTTCTTCTTTAAGCTCGCCATTTAAAAAGGCAGTCTTCACGTCCATTTTATAAACTGTTATGTTTTTACTGGCAGCATTGGCAAGGAAGATTCTGATAGCTTCAAGCCTGGCAACCAGGCTAAAGGATTCCTCAAAGTCAAGACCTTCCTCTTGACGAAATCCTTTTGCTACTACATGTGCCTTGTTTTTCAACACATCACCATACTCGTCGAGTTTCACCTTATAAATCCACTTGAGAGCTATAATTTTGGCACAGTCCGGAGGAGGCACTAGTTCTCATACATCCAGTCGATCAAATTCATGGATTTCATCCTGCATTGCTTGAAACCAGCAGTCTTCACTAACTGCTGATTGGAAGTTTTTTGGTTCGACTTTCGATAGTACAGAATTATAGAAGCACCACAAGGCATCAGTTGCAAGTTGTTTCCTTATGGATACCGGTCGAGAAGGATTTCCAATAATGTTATCAATCGGGTAAGAGTCGGTCTACTTTCGGAGATGTTCATGAGGTTGAGTGGAGTGATTCGGTTCAGGTTTTGAGATTACCCCAGATGATGATGCTTTAGAGCTCGGTTCTGTAGCAAAGACATTAACAAAGGGTTCGGGATTAGCCGGAGCAAAAGGATTTACTTCAACAAAATGCTCAGCTGCAACACCAATATGTACAGAAGAAGATTGATGATCTGTGGATGAGGGTGAATAACTTTCCAGGGGTGCATCCGGATTAACGGAGATGGATACCGATGGACCAGTTTGATTGACTAGAACTTGAACTGCAAGAGTAGGTGGTACCAGTCTAGCCGTATGTGGATTCTCAAAATATTCATAAAACATCGGCTGGAACAAAGTCTCCAATTCATTAGTGGTAGGGGGTACATAAGGTATAACAGGAACAGGATTAGGTACGAGCCCTGAACTTATAGGTCCAGGCATCAAAATGTTAGGAGCGGGTCCTGGACTGGAGAGAACAAGAGCCGTTTGCCCAGTCAGCTCATCGAATGTAACGTGAATAGTTTCCATGATTTGTCAGGTTTGTTTGTTGTAGATTAGGTAACCCTTCCTATTTGGTGCGTAACCGACAAAGAACCCAATGTTTGCTTTAGCTTTCAATTTACCAAGATCTTCACTATCGTTTGTTGGGTAGCAAAGAGCCCCAAAGACACGAAGAAATGAAAGATCCGGTTTCTTGTCATGCACAAGTTCATATGGGGTTTTATCATGAAGAATATGTATAAGGGATCGGTTTTGGGTGTAACAGGCAGTAGCCACAGCTTCTGTCCAAAGAAACAATCGAGCCTTAGAGAAGATCAGCATAGTCCTTGCAGCTTCAACAAGAGTACGGTTCCTTCGTTCGACAACGCCATTTTACTGAGGAGTTCTCAGAACAGTCTTCTCGTGGGTAATGCCAACGCTTTCATAATAATCAGTTAAGTCTTTATTAACAAATTCGGTGCCATTATCAGTCCGCACGAACCTGACAGTTTTGTTGAGACCAACTTGAAGTTGTTTTAATAGGTTGATTACGAAAGCGGGAGTCTCGTCCTTGGATCTTAAAAACTTCACCCATGTAAACCTGGAGAAATCATCGACTATTACTAGAATGTATTTCTTCCCATTAATACTCTGCACTCTTAGCGGACCGCATAAATCCATGTGAAGGGTGTGTAGAACTTCCATAATGGTGTTAATCGTCTTGGGTTTGTGGGTAGATTTCTTGCTCTTTCCAAGTTGGCATGCGGAACATAGATGATCTTTGTCAAACTTCAACCAAGGTAAGCCTCTAACAAGATCTTTACGAGCAAGATCATTTAAAGTACCAAAGTTTAAGTGATTTAAATGGCGATGCCATAACCAGGACTTGTTCTTTGAGGCTTTAGACAATAAGTAAATGGGAGAGGACCTCATCATGTCTTTAACAAAAATGGTGTATAAATTCGTGCCATGATTTCCTTTAATAAGGTCGACACCATCTAAGTCTCTGACGAAACACGTGTGCTTTCTGAAGGCAACTTCAATATCAGAATCACAAAATTGACCGACAGAGAAAAGGTTGTGTCTAAGTCCCTCCACATAATATACCCTGGAGATTACACTGGCACCAATTACATAATCTCCATAACCCATAATTGCACCAAAATGATCGTTTCCGAATCTAACAGTCCCGATAAATTTTTTCATGAAATTCCTGAGCCGTGAGCGATCTCCAGTCATATGTTTTGAGCAGCCTGAGTCCAAATACCAGAGAATGATTTGTACAACCTGCATTTGAATAAAGGCGAAAATGGAAATTTTAATACATTGTATCCCCAATTGCAGTTGCGGTCCGGTTGGTTAGTGTAAGCAAGATTATATGCTATAGAAGTAACATTTTTCTATGGATCGGCTAGCATACAACCACTCTTAAGAGCAGTAGACCTAACTAAAGGGTACTGCCTTTCTAATAAGAGAAGTCTACCAGTGGGCTTCCATTATTTTGTAAGCAAGACTTTAGGAGGAGTATTCCTAGTTAAAGGGCACTGGTCACCTAAAGTTAATAATCTGCTAGTGGGTCACCATTGATGACCTATAGTGGTAAACAATTTCCCTGTGGCCTGCCAAACTTGCTTAACCCGCCAAACTTTAGTGGCAGGGGATTGATTAATAAATACCTCAGAACGCACAACACATTGATCATGATTAACATAAATTAAGTATTTGTTACAACTTTTGCAAGAAATATTAGAATTCAAATTAATTACAGTACGTTTATAGCTAATACTCGAATCAACACGATTCTTTTGTTTCTCATTTGACTTATTCATCCTAGAATGGGCTTCTACTTGCTTCAAGGCACTTTTAGCTGGCAAGGTCCTATCTTTCTTTATATTGCTCCTAGGCTTTGACCCGCTAGCTGCAGAGGCACCTTTTACTCCTGTAGAGGGAATTCCATGTGCATTAGGCAAATTTATTTTCTGGTGCTCAACTTGTGCTGGTGGGTTATGAGTTGAGGTTTCACATGGTTCGATAAAAGTAACTCGCTTTTTCCTAAGTAAAGTGGTAGAGGCATTCTGTTTATCGTGAGGGTTGAAGTCTTTCGGACACGTGCCAATTACATGTTCTAACAGCTCCTAAGAGTGTTTAGTGTAATGGCAAGCAGAAGTAAGTGAGGTATCTAATGGTCTGTCCACCTTAGCTTCTTCCTCTATTTCGCGAAGGGTTTCTACACTTTCCTTAACGTGTTTTATATAGTCTAGATGCACTTCTCGATTGTTTTTGAGGCGAGGGGGAATTAGTTCAACATCTATCGGATATCTACCAGTAGCGAGCACTTTAGGTTTACCATCAGATATAGTGACACATTTGGAGTTTTCTTTAAGTTGAGCCTTAAGGTTTTCAATTTCTGTTAACAAAGAGTTTTTCTTTCAATAGTTTTGGCACGCGTTATTTTAATTGAATCATACAATTCTTTATAATGTTGCTTAACTTTTGCATTTTATGCCCTAAAGCGTTCATTGAGATCGTGAAGGGCATCGAGTTTTGCAGTTAACTATTTGTTCTGAGAAACTAAGGCCTTAAGGTCAAAAAGGGGATCTGCATCACTATTTTCCTTTGTTAAGCGAGAAATTTTCTCCTTTAATTCACGAATCGTATTGCCTCGACTTGAATCTGTTCAGTTAGTTGCGCGATCACAAATAGTGAGTCAAATGAGGGAGCATCTGAAGATGTCACTGGTTTTATGGTTCCAAAATGTTCTTTGAGATTTTGATATTTTAATTGTAAGTTGAAGTGCTCAACTTCAAGTTTGAAAAAGTGTTTGATCAGTGAGTCGTGATCATCATTTTGAATCTTGTTTCTTAGATTAAAATTTTTAGATTCAAGGTTGGCAATACGTTTTTGAGCGGTAGTGAAGGCATCATGCGTGTCAAAAAATCTAGATACATTTAGCATAGAATCAGTTGCAGTATAAAACACATCTTTGGACAAGCATTCAGCAATTAAATTCTCATTTGCGATGAGAAGGTTTTTCTGTTCAATCTTACTACTCTTTAAATCAATCTCATTCTGGTCCACCTCGGCTTCTAAATTTTCAAAAACAGCTTTCATTGCCCTAACTTCAGTGACAAGAGATTTTTGAACTCCGTCAAAATGTTCTTTGAGTAGATTGAAAAATGGAATAACCTCGGTTAAGTAACACCGTTTTGTTTGTTCAAAACCCCTTTCCCCTTCAGTTATGCCCATTGGTGTGATACACTTTTTACAAGTTTTCTCAAAATCCAAAAATAGTTGAGTAATTACATACAGACCAATATTTACTTGACTTGTAGTTAGAAGCATTCGAGGGACCAGATGGACCGGTGTATTAGGAGGATACAAGGTCGCAGGTGGTAGAACAGGCAGGGGTGGGACATTTTCCTTTAGCATTTCGGCCTTTCATTTTTCTAGATCTAATGACCAAAATACTTGCTTAGGTGCCAGTTGAGTCTGAGGGGTGAATGTTGCCATAAAATTTTCTTTTGAGTAATTAGGGGGTGTAATGTTAACCCTCTTTTCCACACAGGCAGAGTCATTCATTTTTGCATGCATTTTATTTCTTGTAGCCTCTGCTAACTCTAGGTCTTCCTCAGACGATGGAACAATTACCGGTACATGATGTGTCTTAAGAAGTTCTTCACCATCATATAGTGCCGGTTGGGCCTTTTTGGCCTGTCTGAGGTAAAAAGGGTTCTGGGCACCTATTGCTGTTTTAGTCTTTTGGTCATACACCATCGTAGGATTTAGCATCATATGAACAGTTTGAATAGATTGATCTTGTGAGTGTAACTTATTCTCAAGTTTATCGTTTAGGTGTTTCAGATTGGAGAAATCAGTCAGGAATTTGTTTTCTTTCTGTTTAAACTCTTGTTTCAAAACAGTTACAGTTTCTTCAATTATCTTGTTGTTTTCCATAGTTGAATTAAGTTGCAACTTGACAGAATGAAGTTCCTTTTTAAGATTTTCTTCTGTTTTATTACGATTTTGAATAAGCATACGCATTTGATCATCCATTCGCTGTTCACGTTCAGTCAATTCAAACTTAGCACGTTGCTCATAAATGGCAACTTGTTCCTTGTAGATCTTAAGTTCATTGGCTATCGGGTCATGAGGAACGAACGCATCATTATCAGACGATACACATACATTATTTAGAGTGGAAGATGCACAACTTGGTACAACAGAAATATTATTGACCGAACAAATATGTTCTATTGAATAAACATTGTTGTTTTAAAACCACTTAATAGACACTAGTTGAGTCCATATAAACATTTGACTGTTGTACTTCATTATGAATCTCATGTTCGTCCTGATTAGTAACACTATGATCAATAGCATTTTCCAGAGTATGTACCTCAGATAAGATTGATGCATTAGATGGACCAGCTTGTGGATTTGCTGACCCGACTGAGGACAAATTGGCCATGAATATAGTCTGAGCAGTCGGTTCATCATCAACATCTGAATCAAAAGCGTCACATTCATCTGCTTGGAAAATATTGTCTAATTCAGAGTAAGTCTTGGACTGGTTGATTATTCCACATCTGCTAAAGGTGGTTTCCTTGTTTAACAGACAGAAAAGAGTAGTTCCCTCTTCATCAAAACTACACCATTCTCATGGGCTTGCATCGGCGGCATTTTGTCTTGAAATATCAGAACTTCTATGACGCTTCGGCTGAGTACAAGTTTCCTTGCATATGTCCAACCCACGTTACAGTTATAACACTGACCGGTTTTCCTTGACCTGCTTTGGCATTCCCAGCTATATTATGTGCCTCCCCATTGGGCAGGGCCCCCTGCAGCACCATTTCCCCGAGCAACATACCTCTGATTCTGATTCTGATTCTGTCGCCCTTGAACATTCTGAACGACAACCCGACCATCTTGAATGGTTGCTTGATTTTGGGTGTTAGAAGAGGCTCAAAGTTGATTGTTCGTCTGAGGAAGTGTAGCTCTGAATGATTAGGCAAGAAGTGCCATTTGTTTGGTTAGGTTGTCAAGTATTTCATCAGTTTGGGTGTATCCGGAATCAATTTGTGATGTTTCAGGGAATTGTGGATATTGTAGTGATTGAGGGTTTGTTGATGAAGAAGGATATTGATGAGACTGGACATGTGATGATTGGGCATGAGGTTGGACCGTTGACACAAATGCAAGTTGATCATTTGTAGCAGGAGTGATTCTTTCAATAATCAGTCGATCTTGTGCAGCATGCTTCTCATGTTGTTTTAAGTATGCATACAGTTGTTCGTGATTTGTCTCTTTCAGACCTTTGTTGAGTTTAACGGCTGTCACGAACCTATCCCATTCAGGTGACATATTGTTCACAAACTTAGAGTTCAGTTGAATGTTAGGCATTGTCATTCTGATATTCCTCATGTCGTTGACCAGCTTGTGAAAGCGAACATAGTACTCATTGATGTTTTCACCTGGAAGCATCTTGAACCTCTCAAACTCATCGTAACAAACTAGATTCTTTGTCTTTTTTGTGAGTCAGAACCTTGCAAGTACGCATTTTGAACGTTGTCCTAAATTGTTTTGCTTTAATGTTGTGATTGATGAGCTTGTAGATATCTTTGGGTAATCCTTGAAGCACAATATTGGTGGCACGGACATCTGCATCGTATCGTTTCTTCTCCGTGTCACTAAGATCCTCATATGTACGAGGCCTTTCTGCGTCCAAGAAGGACACCTCCCTCAGGGGTAGTTCCGAGTGTATCCCTTGTGGTTCCAAGCTCAAATGGTCCTTGATCAATCGACTGATGAATTTGCAAACATTTTCCTTTCCCCTAAGTACAATCGGATTCGTTTGTGACCATGATTCATAATCAGTCCTATCGAGCATTAGGAGGGCGGGTATCGGAACCGGCCGCTTGAATATCATCTGAATTACTGGACATGGTTGATTACTTGTATTATGATAAAACTTTGTATCGTACATGCTTAGTGATTCGTATGTTTTAAAAAGTGTGATTGTTTGTTGATTTAGGTGATATGTTGTTTGTTTGTGGTTTGGTTTGGTTTAAATAAGTTTACAAAATCTAATACACAAGTCTTAGTCTGGAAGTTAAGACAAAACGCAATGATGAGTCCTAGACAAAACGCAGTCTAAAAACTTAGACAAAACGCAATGGAGAAATTTTTTTGCCAGAGATTCTTTCCACCAAAACGCAATAAGGGTCTTCAACTTTAGACAAAACGCAGACCCAAATCGCAACCTTCAATAACCAAAACGCAGAGGCAAAACGCAGAACCAAAACGCAATCTAGAAGCTTAGACAAAACGCAACGAAGAAGTTTAGACAAAACGCAATGGAGAAAATGTTGTGCCAGAGATTCTTTCACCAAAACGTAATAAGGCTCTTCAACTTTAGACAAAACGACAGAGCCAAAACGCAAACCATAATATGACAAAACGCCGTTACTGTTCTACTTGACAAACGACAAAACGCAGTGGACTTTTTTGACAAAAACGCGAAGGAGCAAAGCATCAAGAAATTGCCAGTGAGACATAGCGCGAAGTCAAGAAAAATACCAAACTTTTCACCTTAAAAACACCTAAAAAATCACCCTTTTGAACGTTTTTGATTGGTTTCTTTTGTACAACTTGATCCTAGAAAGTGAAACAAACAATAAAAACACTAACTTTTAACACCACAAAAAAAAAACGTGAGAATTCAAAGTGGTCAAGAAAAAGCCATAAAACCTTCAAAAAACTAAACTTTTTGATCTAAAACTAACCAAGAAAATGCACACACAATCTATCTAATCATCCCATGAGCTCTGATACCAATTATAGTATATTGGATATCCCAATACAAGCCTAGGAATGATGGTTGGTCGAATCTAGAGAGAGAAAATAGGAAGTTCTAGTGAGAGAAACACCTTATAGTGTGTGTATATGATAAAAATGAACATCCAACCCTTCCCATGGCTGGAAAGGGTGTTTAGATACATGAGTTTTATGCCCTTAAGTTGGCTATGGTGTGGGCTAACATGTGGGTAAAGACCCGACCCAACACCATAAGTCATACGCTTATGATTCAACTACGAACTATGTTATTCTAGAAATACGGGTTGAGAGTCATTTTCTTAACCTTAACATATGGTTCTGACGTTATCTCAGAGGTACCTCATTCTGAAACCTATTTTAATGATATGGAAAATCAAAGTGTGCATGCAATTTAGGATTTTGAACAACCACCAGTTGTGGATTTTACAGATAATAAGATACATAGTGATAGCAATATCATTCTATACTCTCAATATTTGCAAGAAACACAACAGGTAAATGTTCAAGATACTCATTTGCAGGCACAACAAGATTCAATGATTTTATCTGTGATAGAACAAATGTCAGAACAAATGATTAATCATTAAATAACTGGAAAAGGCTAACTAAGATAGTATATAAATCAAAATAACCGCTGAGCTAGAATGATATAAAGAACGAGTCAAAAGTATGAACAAACGTAACTTAATATTGATTTAAGCAGTCATGAAAAAATGATTGATTCTCAAATGGATGATATGATTAAGGAGAAGATTGCATTGAAAGAACAAGTTAAATAATTAGATCAAATTTTCAAAACAAATCAAAGAAAAGGAATGTTTATTGCAAACATTTACTGTTTTCAAAGTGAATCCACAAGAAAAGGAAGATAATATATATGGAAAACAAAAATTGATTTGGAAAAGAAGATAATGGAAACTTGATAATATCTTTTTAAAGTGGTTTATCTGCTCAACAGTGCCACATTTTAACTAAGCACAGCCTTCTATGATAATATACACAAACAAGCTCTAGGTTATCAAAATCTGTTTCACCTTAAGAATGCTCAGCGGATTAAACCAACCTTGTATGATGGTATTGTTAAGTCTGCTAAACATGTTGCTATGCATGTGGTTGATGAGGAGGAAACTTTGATTTGGGAAGAAGAGAGTCGATCAAAAATGTTTGAAAAAGCAAAGGATCCAGATATTATTAATAAAAATATTTCTCATAAACCTATTGATTATGAAAAATTAAATAGACTATCTGAAGATTTTTTGAAACGTTTTACTCCACAACAAGAAATGGATGATGAACAAGCTTTCTGGTTTCCTATATCTAATCCTATCATTGAATCTTCTAATCCACCACCTATCAAAGTGGAAGTTCACAGTGAACTACATAAGGTGAGTTTGGTGAATGCAAGCCTTAAAAGGCTTAAATTTCATCTCGCCCAGTTTAACTCTGTGGTGAAGAAGAGGACAACATCTGATGCTCGTACATAAGGTAAATAGGGGTTTAAACATACAAAAGCTGTTTTTAACAATGTAATTATTACATTTCTAAAATCTTTAACAGACATCTTCAATGTGTTTGATAGGGATCTTCTAAATGAAATAATGGAAGTACAAATAGTTTTTAACCAAATGGATGCTGCCGTTCAATAGTTTTCAGTTGACAAACAATGTTTGGAAATTGCTAAGAAATAATTATTTTTGGAAAATGGTCAACTCTTACAACAAATCATGTCTCAAGATGTTCTTTTAACTGTAATGAATTCTATGTCGTTGATTGGTGAATCTGTGAATATGGATGGAAAGAGAAAAGAATATTGTAATCTTGAGTTCGAGATTTTGAAATCACAAAATGCGTTTAATGATCTTTTGAAAAGATACTCACAACTTGAAAGACATTGTATTTCTCTTGAAAAAAACGGGGGGTTCCCAAAAAAAACAATTTTTTTTTTTTACAACTCTTAATCAAGAAATTTTTCAAAAAGATAAATCTTGTAATAATCAAAATGCTTTTGACATTCCAGAATATTTTAAAAAGAATGATTTAAAAGCTCAGCTTCAAGACAAAGATACTACCATTTGTAAGTTGAAGGAAACTATAAAATCATT
This sequence comes from Tanacetum coccineum, assembly GCA_026074375.1. Taxonomy (NCBI): domain Eukaryota; kingdom Viridiplantae; phylum Streptophyta; class Magnoliopsida; order Asterales; family Asteraceae; genus Tanacetum; species Tanacetum coccineum. The sequence continues at coordinate 7,579 of BQNB010056284.1, read as the reverse complement.
GAGAGAAAAGTCCAAGGAAGAGAATGTCAATTATGATTATTGTGAAATAGAGACAAAAAATGTGGAACTAGAAAATAGTGTGGCAAAATTGCTTTCGGAAAATGAGCGTCTTTGTAATGAAATTAATCATGTGAAACGGGTTTTTAAAGAGTAGTTTGACTCAATCAAAAAGACACGTGTTCACACTAAAGAACAGAGTGACTCTTTAATTGATAAACTAAACTTAAAAACTGCTAAAAATGAGGATTTAAAAAGCTCAAATTCAAGATAAGGTTTTTGTGATCACATCATTGAAAAATGATTTACGAAAATTAAAAGGAAAAGAAACTGTTGATATTGCGGCACAAACACCATCTGCCCACACTATTGTTCCAGGTATGTTCAAGCTTGAATTAGAACCTTTAGATCCTAGGTTATTGCAAAATAGGGAAATTCACATATAATACCTTAAGTATACTCAGGAGTAAGCTGATATTTTTCGGGGAATAGTCGAATCCATGTAAAAAGTCAAAACAACCTCTAAATAAAGAGTTAGACTTTGCCTGTAAGCATGCCTAACGAATTTAGGAGTTACTTGTATATGTTTGAGACACATGCCCTAATGCAATTAAACCTAGTGCAAAAAAGGTTGTTGTAACACCCAAAAACAATGTCAAGAAAGATAAGTATGTTGAACCTCTCACATCCTTAAGCAACATTAAACAGGTTGAGTCATCTACAACATCTGATTCTAACACACATGTGTTATCTCCTACAGGATTAAAGTGTTCTACTAGTAATTGTGGATCAACGCCTACAGGCAATAAAAAGAATGATAGGATCTTGCAAACAACAAGTAGGAACATTAAGAATAAAGTAGAAGCCCAACCTAGGAAAGTAAATAAAAAGAATCATGTTGTTGAACCTATTTGTCATGTTGATGTTAAGCATTCACTGTTAAATGTGAATTCTGAACCTATTTGTGCTAATTGTAAGAAATTTATGCTTGATGGTGTTCATGATAAGTGTCTTCTTGATTTTGTAGAATATATGAATAGCCATGCTAAATTTGCTAAGAAACATAAAAAACAAAATATTTGAAAACTTACGGGTCATGTATTCACTAACGTAGGATTTAAGTGGAAACCAACAGGCAGAACTTTCACTATAGTTGGTAATTTATGCCCTTTAACTAGGATCACTTCAGCTAACGTAGTGCCTCCAAAAAAAACCACTTCCCACAAAGTTGAAACACAAAAACCAGAGATTAAAGTCTATAGCAGGAAACCTAAAAATGTTAAAAATACAGGTTTGAGTAAAAAAAATAAGATTGTAGAATCTAAGAATGCTAACCATTCAAAACTCAATCATACTTGGGGATCCAATGCTATAGATATTCCATCTTCTTCTCTTGTCATGACAGGTTGTCCAGATTTTTCTCTGGTATCTAGGCTCCGGATGTTCAAAACACATGATAGGGAACCACTCTCAGCTCATAAACTTTGTTAGTAAATTTTTTGGTACAGTTAGATTCGGGAATGACAATATTGTAAGGATTATGAGGTATGGTGACTATCAGCTGGGAAATGTTACTATTTCAAGAGTGTACTACATCGAGGGGCTTGGACATAACTTGTTTTCTATGGGTTAATTTTATGACGCGGATCTGGAAGTTGATTTCAGAAAAACACTTACTTTTATTCGTAAATTTCAGAAGGTGTTGATCTACTAACTGGATCCTGTGACCCCACAAATGTGCTACACAATTTATCTTGATTGGACATGCTTAAAACACTCTGATCGTCTTCTATCCAAGCGTCAAAGACAGAGCTGGTATTGCACCGTCGATTATTCATATCTCTACTTCGGTTATCTTAACAAGCTAGCTAATCGGTCTTGCACGCAGAATTCCAAGACTTTAATTCAGAAAGATCATCTATGTTTAGGGCCCCCATGTGCATAGGAATCAAAGCAAGAAATCCTCTCATCAACCCAAAGATGAAGACACTAACCAGGAGAAACTATATCTTTTGCATATGGATTTGTGTGGCCAATGCGTGTGGCAAGTATTAACAAGAGGTGCATCTTAGTGATTGTCGACGATTACTCATGATTTACTTAGGTCAGATTTTTTAGGACAAAAGATGAAGCTCCGGAGGCCATCATTAAATGCATCAAAAATATACAAGTTCATTTGAATGCCACTGTCCGTAATGTTTGAACAGATAATTGAACCAAATTTGTCAATCAGACACTTCGTAAATTTTATGAAAATGTTAGCATCACGCATCAAACATCTGTTGCCCGCACTCCTCAGCAGAACGGCGTTGTCGAAAGGCAAAACCAAACTCTATTAGAAGCTGCCCATACAATGTTAATATTTTTAAAAGCTCCATTATTTTTATGGGCCGAAGTAATCAATACAGCCTGTTACACCCAAAACCGTTCATTAATCCGCCGTCGATATAACAAAACTCCATATGAGCTTATGCAAGAAAAAAACTGGATTTATCATTCTTTCATGTCTTTGGTGCACTCTGTTATCCCACCATTGACAATGACGACCTGGGGAAATTAGATACAAAAGCTGACATTGGTATTTTCGTTGGTTAGGCGCCCGTAAAGAAAGCGTTCAGAATCTACAACAAAAGAACCTATAAAATTATTGAAATAATTCATGTGACATTTGATGAGCTGACAGCTATGGCTTCTGAATAATTCAGTTCAGGACCCGGGCTTCATTCTATGACTCCTGCAACATCTAGTTCAGGACTCGTTCCAAACACTGTTTCTCAACAACCTTGCATTCCACCAAATAGAGATGATTGGGATCACGTATTTCAACCTATGTTTAATGAATACTTCAATCCTCCTTCAATTGTTGTTACTCCAGTTCAAGACGCTGCTGCACCAAGAGCTATGGTTTTAGCCGAATCTCTTGTGTCAACTTCCATTGACCAGGATGCTCCATCATCAAGTAATCCATCAACACAAGAACAAGAACAATCTCTAAACATTTCTTAAGGTTTTGAAGAATCACCAAAAACACTAATCTTTCATGAGGATCAACTTAATGAATCTCCTCATGAAGAATCAACTCCTCAGAGATCATCATCAAGTGTGAGACAAAACCACACTCCATTTAAACACCTTGGTAAATGGACTAAGGATCATCCTATAGCAAACGTGATCGGCGATCCTTCTCGCTCTGTCTCTACGAGAAAGCAACTCCAAACTGACGCCATGTGGTGTTATTTTGATGCCTTCCTAACTTTTGTAGAACCAAAGAACTTCAAACAAGCAATGACCGAACCATCATGGATCGATGCAATGCAAGAAGAAATTCATGAATTTGAAAGGCTACAAGTTTGGAAATTGGTGATGTGTCCAGATAAAGTTCTTTTGATCTAACTAAAGTAGATTTATAAGGTCAAGACGGACGAATTTGGTGGGGTACTAAAGAATAAGGCTAGACTAGTTGCTCAAGGATTCAGGCAAGAAGAGGGAATCGATTTCGAGGAATCATTTGCACCGGTTGCTAGAATAGAGGCCATCCGTATCTTCGTAGCAAATGCCGCTCATAAGAATATGACGATCTACCAAATGGACGTCAAAACGGCTTTCTTAAATGGCGAGCTCAAAGAAGAGGTCTACGTTTCTCAACCAGAAGGATTTGTTGATCAGGACAACCCATCACATGTGTACAAGCTTCAAAAAGGCCCTCTACGGTCTCAAATAAGCACCACGTGCATGGTACACATGCTGTCAATCCTTCTTCTCTCACAACATTTCTCCAAAGGTGTAGTTGATCCAACTATCTTCTCAAGGCAAGCTGGGAACGACTTATTACTGGTAAAAATTTATGTTGACGATATAATATTTGCATCCACTAATACTGCCATGTGTAATGAGTTTGCTAATCAGGTGACCACTAAGTTTAAGATTTCGATGATGGGACAAGTGTCATTCTTTTTAGGATTACAAATTTCTCAAAGTAGCAGAGGCAATCTTTATAAACCAATCTAAATATGCTTCTGAAATTGTTAAAAAATATGGTTTGCTTACTACTGATTATGTCGACACACCCATGGTTAAAAAGAATAAACTGGATGAAGATCTACAAGGGAAACAAGTGGAGCTAAAAATTTACCATGGCATGATTATCTCTTATTTATCTTACATCCAGTAGACCTGGCCTTATCTATTGCCCGGTATCAGGCTAAGCCAATCGAAAAGCACTTACAAGCGGTGAAACAAATCTTTCGATACCTTAAGGGAACCATCAACATGGGTCTCTGGTACTCGAAGGATACCAATATGTCACTTACAACTTATGTAGATGCCGACCATGCTGGGTGTCAGGACACTCGATGTCACACCCCGATAATGATGGAAACTCAGGAATGCAACATAATGATCAATCATAACACAAGATACAAAATAGAGAAAACTACATTGCATAAACTCCAAGTGCTATGAAGACCATCAACCTTGAACAAACTCAAGTGATGTCCCAAATCGCAACTAAAATCCACAATCTCTTACAATTATTCATACGCCCACATAGGGGACCATAATCCAAACTTAATCTAAAACATCCAAATACTATAATCAAACAACAAGCAAGCAAGACTTCAAACGAAATTCTACACGGGATACTTCTAAGTCTGCTATCAATCACCAAACTACTCTTCTTTCACTTCACCTGAAAATGATACTCGAAAACGTCAACAATAATGTTGGTGAGCTCGTAGGTTTGACCTTAAACCCAAAAGTTGTGCCAATATTTCAACAGTGGACAATAGTGCTATATGACAGTGAATATATGCTAACAATCCAAGACATAGCATCCCCGCTAGTCAATCACAATATGTCACTTACGCACCTAAAGGGCCTACCAGCTGGAGCACTAATATTAGGGCAGGACCTCACACAAACTTAGGTAGGCGTACCCATCCGCTTCAATAATCACACAAATACTGGGTAGGTGTACCCATCCGATCCAATAATCTCACAAATACTGGGTAGGCGTACCCATCCGATCCAAACAATCATGCATCACATAATATTCACATAGCAGTCATAAGCACATATCTTGTCCCAAAAACAAAACCACATTTCGCACAGATCAATTCAAAACATTTCAAAACATTTGAGTATCATTTTCCCCTAACGGAAAAACCAGTAAAAAGTGGGTCTACGACAACTCACCTTAAGCAAGTCTTTAACTACCCAATCTCAATCACACAAGCAAATGCAACGACACCCGCACACGCAGTCCATTTGAATGTTCCAATTTATCATCGAATTCCCAAAACAATCTTCATGTTTGATGCTAAGTTTAGACGCTTGTACAATACCCAGATAGTTTAGCGGTGTGATGGTTGACTACTATTTCCATAATCATATCAATCTTCATCCCCATTAATACATACATTATACTATTTAGAGAAAATAGATAAGTAATATAAATAAATATTTATAATTAATAATTATAAATATATCTAGACAAGTCCATTCGGTACCCTTAGACACTTCAAAATAATCATTATACGGTTGAAAATGAAACGTTTACTCATAACAAACTCATTAGAGAAGTATCGAGAAAAAATATATTTTTCGTCTTTTAGCGAATTTATTAACAAAATAAAATAATAAAATAATATTTTATTATTTAAAATCAAAAATCATGTTCTTAAGAAATTTCTAAGTATAAATTTTTTTTATGAAATTTCGACATGACCCGTACGTTTATACAACGTTTTCTCAAGGTTTCAAACCTTATTTTCATCAATTTTCACAAATTCGACACTTTTTGACAAAATTCAAAATCTCAATCTTTAACACTTACCAACACTTTTCCCTAAAAATATCATTCAATATCACTTCGTAAATACATTTCCACTTTCAAAAGTCCATCAAAATTCTCATAACTACTAAATATCGCTTATTGGGCCTGAAGGCCCAACAAGGGTCCATTAGGACATTTATAAGTCCAAAATACTATTTAAGTCCAAAACCAAGGTCCATTTACATATATAAGTATATACTTATATGTAGAAATAATTCGGACCACAATAAGCCCTCCCATTAAGCCGCGGCTCAAATAGACTTATTGGGCCGTGAGTCCATAAACTCCAAAATACGTATATTAAGCTTTAAAATAAGCTAATAAGCTACGTATTGTATTTGGTTACTACCATAAGCCTAAAAAATAATCACAACAGACACCATTTCACAAAAATAATTAAAAATCACTTTCCTAGTGACTTTGACAAATGACGTGGCATATAAGCCCCAAATAAGCCAAGAAATAGCTTAAAAATAAGCCCGAATAAGCTATACAAGCTACTATAAAAAATAAGCATTCTAGCATCATATATTATTCAACCATCACGACCACGACATCAAAACTACAAAAACTATCTTTTCCTTTTTATCATACACGAACCAAACACCTCTTATTTTATTCGTTTCGCTTCCAAAAATCAATTTTCACAACGATCAACTTGTACAACTAACATTTATGCATCAAAATAAACCCAAAAGGACAAACGAAATTTAAATTTGAAAACTTACAAGAAAATCTTCAAATTTGTAGATTTCGATACGAACCGGACAACCCAAACGTTGTTTAAATGAATAACCAAACAATCTTATCAACCCGGAATAACACATTCTAGATCAAAGTTGGAAAACTGTAGTGGATTGTTGTTGGTGATGGCGGACGAACACAAGCACACACTTGTGTATGTGTTTTTTTTGAAATGAAAAATGATAAGGATTATGGGATAAGAAAGCATATAATGTACCAAGTCTAGACAAGTTAGCTAAAAATAAGCCTCCATGTCCCCTTTTTGACTATATTGACCGGATATGGCATCCTATGGGCTCGGGTCTTTCTTTTCGTGTCGGGATCACTTAAATACTCGTAAAACTCAACCGTAAAATACTACTCAAAGTTACTTAGCATTTTTATTCACTTTAAAAATACTTTTTCATTAGCTTAGAGTATTCACTTGCCATATTTACACTTTAAACCCTTCAAAACTCAATTTGGACATTAACGGACGTGTCAGACTCGTTTTTCGGCATTTCTCAAAATTCACGGGTCAAACCACTAGGAATACAATTAACACAATAATACCTTTCAAAAGGGATTATTAATCACAATAAACCACAATTCATCGCAATTTTCATAAAATTATCACCGTCAACACGGTACAAAATCTGAATAAACTGACAAAAGTCAAATAGTCAAAGGACTATAAATGAAATATTCAGAACACAAAAATGGCAAGGGTTACGGTTTATATGTAACTAGGAGATGGTTCAAACATTATCTCTTTGTATATATATAGACTTATTGGTCAATTGATTAATAATACTTTTCATTCTCTCAAACTTGTGTTCATAACACGTTATCAGCACGCTCTACGATTAGTTTTCTTTTCTCCCGTTTCGCATAGGTATGTCTTCAACCTTTTACATTTATAATTCAGCATGCAATTGTTTCTGAATACGCACCCATTCAAATAATTTAATATGATATTACTATGAAGCCTTTTACTTTAATAGCATGTTCTGTCCTCTTCTTTAT
>BQNB010056283.1:0-38730 GCA_026074375.1 Tanacetum coccineum | reverse complement strand
AAAACAGACGAAAACGTAAAAAAAGACGAAAACGTAAAAAAAACAGACGAAAAAGTAAGAAATCGGACGAAAACGCAAAAAAATAACAAAAACGTAAAAAACAGACGAAAACGTAAGTAATCGGACGATAACGTAAAAAAATGGGCGAAAACGTAAGAAATATGACGAAAACGTAAAAAACGGACGAAAACGTAAAAACAAACGAAATCGAACGAAAACGTAAAAAAACGGACGAGAATGTAAAAAAACGGACGAAAACGTAACAAATTTGACGAAAACGTAATGCTAATTAAGATTTATATATGTTCAGTAATTTCAAGTATACTACAAATTAAATATATGCTTATGATTGTAGTTAGTTTTTATTAATTTCATTTGTATTTTATTTTTTATTGTTTTTATAATCTTATACAAAGAGTTAATATGAAAAAATATTAAATATGAAAAGAAAAATGAGTGAAAATAGATCCATCTAAACATATTTTTATTTTTTGAAAAAAAAATACAACTCTTATCTAAACAGGTTTTCAAAATTCTCAACTCTTCTCTAGAGAAGAAAAACCATCTCCTTTTCTAGAAATTTAGAAACAGAAAAACATGAATTTTTTTTCACAACTAAACACCACCTTGGCGTCTTGCGAGGAGGTTTTTCTATTTTTCCAGCAACACCAACCATAGATGCATACCTTCAGTTAAATTTAAAAAAAATCTTCTCACTCAACAACCCAGCCGATCAATCACACATATAAACTTAGTTTCCAACTAATCGAAACATACAAACTAAAACACCTATTTTTTTTATATAAATTTAAATAGCTGACTAAACTCTTCTCCTTCCAGGTGCTACTTTTTTTTACGTAGATAAGCAATTTGAAGTGTTGTGGTAATCCAAACTGCTTATTTTAGGGGCTAAATAAGTAGTTTTCAAATTGCTTATTTATCGAAGACTAAAAATTGTTTTCCGCCATCATATCTGTTATCTAACCCAAAACCAATTACAAATATATTAAATTGAAATTTTTTATTACAACACCATTTCCTGAAGTGCTTATTTTAAAACAGTTTTTAGTGCATATGAAAAAAAGAAAAAATTGGATAATACATAATTAAATCTGAAAAGAGTGACCAAAAAACATATTTGATGTTAATTATGTAAAAAGTGATACCTTTAGATATCATCATTAGCATTCATCTTCACTAATCAATTAATTGATTAGGTTACTCAATTCACCTGCAACAAAAAACCTGTTAAAAACCTAACATCCGAAACTAATCAATTATTAATCACAAATAATTAGGGGCTAAAACTGATGAATTAGATAGAAGAGAGAAGTGCAAAAATCATCCATGTGGTTTGTCAAAAAACCGTCTCACGTCCCTCGTTAAATAATTGTCCAAAACACATCCCTCCGTCAATGTTTTGGGACACGATACATCCCTTGGACTAACGGTGCAAAAAAAATTTCCGTTAAGTATTAACGAGCGTCTAATTTTTAACGGTGCAACTATATAGGAGGGTATTGTTGTCTTTTTGCTGCCACAGGGATGATTTTTGCACTTCTCTCTTAAAAAAAGTTTGTTTGTTTTTTAATTAAAAAAAAAAGTTTTTACATAATTTTTTTTACTTTTTTAAGAAATTTTTTTTTACAAAATCTTAAAAAAAAAAAAAATTAAAAAATGCGAAGTTTTTTAAAAAAATTTTAGTAGAAGTTTTTGAAAATTTTTTTTAAAAGTATGACATTTCGGTTCTGATTTATATTAAATTTTTTTAATATTTTTTTTAAATTTCGTACTTTTTTTAGAAAACTTTTTAAAAAAAATTTGTACATTTTAAAAACTTTTTTTAAAAAATTCGCACTTTTAAAAATCTAAATTTTTTGAAAAAGATTTAAATCTTTTTCGTATTTTTTAAAATGTACAAAAAATTTTAAAAAAGTTCTGTAAAAAAAGTTCGAAATTTTAAAAAAAAAAAAATAATCGAACCAAAATCATAGTTTTAAAAACTTTTTTAAAATTTAAAAAAAAAAACAATTTAAAATTTTTTAAAAACTTCGCACTTTTTTTTTTAAATTTCGCACATTTTTACAAAACTTTTTACAATTTTTGTGTACTTTTTAAATACTAAGATTTTGAAAAATACAAAATTTTTACATTTTTTTTTCAAAACTAAGATTGTAAAAGTACGCATTTTTTTAACGTTTTGTAAAAAAAATTAATTTTTTTTACGAATAATAATGTAAAAAGGTTTTTTTTTAAATTAAAAAACAAATTTTTTTTTTTAAAAGAGAAGTGCAAAAGTCATCTCTGTGGCAGCAAAATGACAACAATACCCTCCTATATAGTTGCACCGTTAAAAATTAGACCCTCGTTAATAATTAACGAGAAAAAAATTTGCACCGTTAGTCCAAGGGATGTATCGTGTCCCAAAACATTGACGGAGGGATGTGTTTTGTACAATTATTTAACGAGGGACGTGAGACGGTTTTTTGACAAATCACAGTGATGATTTTTGCACTTCTCTCTAGATAGAAAGATTTGTAAAACTGATGAATTAGATAGAAAGATTTGTAAAACTGAATATGTTATAATATGGATGGAATGGATATTCATTCATTAATAGGGTTATGGAATTGTCATAGGGTTATAGAAATTGTATAGTCGAACAACTGAAGATGGAGGGTTGTGAGCTTTTAATGAATACCGCCTCATTAAATTAATGAGCTGTATGTTTTAATATAATAGATTATGCGACAAGGTTTAAAAAATCAAAAGCTTTATATATTAATGATTTTATAAATTTTTAGACTTTTTAAAAGGTCTACCATTAAGCAAAACGCTGTTACAAAGTTCAAAACGGATTATACTTAATTAGACTTAAATTATACTCGCTCCTTATTAATACACCAGATTGCAGGCTATTATGTCTTATGTCTGAAAAAAGTATTTCTATCCATCAAATTTCTTCATCTATCATACTCTCTACATCGACATCTAACCACGTCCTACAGGTATACGTTGTCTTTGTACTCATGAGGTGCAATGTTTCTTCCATTAATGTTAATGTGTCATTATTCTATGATCCTTATAACTAGTTTGCTTCTTCTTTTATTGCTTATGGACTATTCGGTTGCTTAAAATCAGTGACATACAGATGAGTTGTGGATTAACTAACAAATTAAAGATGTGTTTGCAAGATAGCGCAGATTCGTAGGAACTTGACTCTGTTGGTTACATTTCTAATGGACTAATGGTGCTTATTTTGGTGTTACTTATATGTATTCATTACAGGGTTATAATATATGGATGATGGTATTCAAGCTCTTGTTATCGATAATGGAAGCGGAATGATTAAGGTAAGCAAAACATGATCTTGCATGAGGGATTTTCCTCTGACATGCATCATCATGCCTCTATCATATCCCACATTCTACACATAATTGAAACTAGAAATTAACATAACAATTAATTTCATGCATTTTATACAATTCAATTAGCTTTTTAAGCTCTGTCCCTATTCTGATTTAGAGAATACATAATTCTGTAACATGTTAACTCAACTGTTACTTTTTGTCCTAAACATGAAGGCTGGATTTGCTGGGGAGGAACAACCATCGGTTGTGTTTCCTAGCGTAGTTGGGCGACCATCACACGCTAGTGCAATGGTTGGATTGGACCAAAAAAGGGTTTATGTTGGTCATGAAGCACAATCAAAAAGAGGTATCCTCAAATTAACATATCCAATAGTGCATGGAATAATAAAAAATTGGGATGACATGGAAATGATATGGCATCATACCTTTCAAGAAGAGCTCTGTGTTCCCTCCGAAGAGCTCCCTATCTTACTAACAGAAGAACCTCTCAACCCCAAGGCTAATAGGGAGAAGATGACTCAAATTATGTTCGAGACGTTCAACACTCCTGCATTCTATCTTGCTATGGAGACAGTGATGTCTCTTTATGCAAGTGGTCGTACCACAGGTTTGTAAATTTATGAAAAAGCATTCGAGATTTCTGTCTTGATAAACTGCTTAAGTTCTTGTTATTTGATCTCCATAAACTGCTAAAGTTCTTTGCGGAAAGCAAGAAGATTATTTGTGCCTACCACACCCCCGGCATGGCTGAAATCATCACAACTGTTTTTTTTTTCAGCCACAATGAAATATACAAACAGCTTCCAATCCTCTCAATATATAAGTGCATGCTTTTAGTTTAATTTTAAAAGCACGTTACTTTTTCAGGTCCAAATCAAAATACTTAAACATTCTGTTTTTCAGTGATTGTATACAAATACAGCAAGGTCACGTGACGAAGACTCATAAAACAACAGTTTTGTATGTTTCGAATTGTGTTAATTGACTGTGGTTGGCTTTTCACCTCCGGCTGGCTAATCTTGTTTAAAATAATTAAAGGTATCGTCCTGGATTCTGGTGATGGTTTCAGCCATGCTGTGCCTATCTATGAAGGGTATGCCCTCCCACATGCTATCCTCAAATTTGACCTAGGGGGCCGTGATCTTACTGATTCGTTGATGAAGATCCTTACCGAGAGAGGGTACTCCTTTACAACAACAGCTGAACGGGAAATTGTACGTGACATGAAGGAACAACTTGCCTATGTTTCCCTCAATTACGAATGGGAGTTGAAGACTGCCAGAACAAACACTTCCATTCTAAAAAACTATCAGATGCCAGATGGACAGGTGATCACAATTGGGGCAGAGAGGTTTCGTTGTCCAGAAGCCCTATTCCAACCATCACTAGTTGGCATGAAGTTTGCTGGAATCCATGAAACGATTTATAACTCGATTGTGAAGGGTGATAAAGATATTAGAAAACATCTTTATGGGAATATTGTACTTAGTGGCGGTTCAACTATGTTCCCTGGAATTGCCAATCGTATAAACAAGGAAATCACTGCACTTGCTCCTAGCAGCACGAGAATTAAGGTGGTTGCCCCTCCTGAACGTAAGTATAGTGCCTGGATTGGAGGATCTATTCTAGCTTCCTTAAGCACCTTCCAACAGGTAGTCTTATTTAAACTACATGTTGCAAGTCAACCCATTCACTATTGAATGGGTCAATTCAGGTTATGTATATCACTAAAGGAACAAAACGATAAAAAAAATAATTTAAAATCAGCTTAATATAAATGGATCAAATAAACACAAGACTTTACCCGTTTGATACCGTTTCTATCGGTCAACTGGATACAAGAATTCACCCGTCTCTCATCAATAAGTAAACAGGACCCATTTACTTTTAAGCTACCAAAAATGCATTTTTAATGTAGTAAATGTTGCTATATCACTTTGAATGAGTAATAATTTGGATAAAAAGCGCTTGGTCAACCCTCTGTATTAACGTATTACGGAGACAAATGCTACTGCTTTTTATATACTTCTTATCATAAATGCAAATTACCACGTCCAGGTTTATATGATAACGTATTGATAAATATAAGGGCTAACACTGATTTTATAACCTTTACAGAGTTGGATTACCAATGATGAATACGACGAATCTGGTCCATCTATTGTCCACAGGAAGTGCTTCTAGCTTCGTCGCAGAAAAGATTTGTGTTAATACCATAGAATAAATATTTCCATCAGATATGAAGCAAAATGAACATATACTGTAACAAGCTAATCTTGAGTGGTTCCAGGGTTGAAGCTATTTGTCTTTTATGCCAAAAGAGAGATTAAAGTCTCTGTAATCGTGGAAAAGAGGTAGTTTGAAAAAAAGACATTTGAAGTATCCCTCAAATTGCATTTAATGATTTATGATCATTATCAATAGTGAAGATGAAATAAGAAGAATTGGCAAATACAAAGATGATATAAATAACATGTTCCAAGTTCATCACAAGTTTCTTATACACAAGCAACAAGTTGGAGTAATTACATCTGTAACACCCAAATAAGCCAATCGCCATAGTTCAACATGATAGTTGCAGAAAAAAGAAAAGTCTTGACTAGTTGTGCCAGAAATAAAGACAAGCTTGACACACTACCATTCCAAGATGCCCAGGCGGGTTGTTTACTATTGCCTTAGCGTAATAGTAATCGATGCAGGAACCTGAAATCAAAAACAATAATACAATATGAGACCAGCACTTAATATTTTCATTATAGCTATAACTTGTGAGCATAAAAGAAATCACGAACTCACAATTTGCTAAGAAGACGGTTGATATTGCAGAAAGCTCATCAAAGTAGACACGAAAATGACTTGCCTTCATGTCACATAGGATCTTCACAAGATACATTATTTTATTCACTACGTCATATGCCTCTGTGCACAAACTAGAAAAACATTCTTGCATCTCAGCCCTCTTGGATATAGACAACTTTGCTAGTGTGTATTTAACGTTCTGCAACTCTGAAATGATTTCATCAGTCTTTGCTCTCCCTTTCACAATTTGCTTACTCAAATCTTCCCAAGACCTTTGGACATGTGTCATCCTTCCACCAATCTGCAGTAGGTTTTCAACTTCTGTGATTCTGGTCTCAGTCTTAGTTTTCACACGCTCTAGCATCACCCGTAAACTTGCTATTTCTTTTTGTGCCGATTTGGCGTTCTTCTCATCTCTGATCTCCTGAAGTTATTCCAAGATATCATAGAAATTAGAGAACTCACAAAAATAATCACAAATTCCCAATTCTTGTAAGCTAAATTGTTTTGTAAGCCAAATTTTATTTCTAAAAGGAGTCAAATGCACACAATGACTTATCTTTCTGACAATTTTGGGTATCAACCTTTATTTCCTGAACCCAGATAAAAAGTATGTTGCTATTTTGCATAACATAGTGCAAGTACATTGCCTGAAATGAACAAAACCTATTAAGAATATTGGCAAATGGGCCCCCATACAGTTTGTATAATCAAGAGTGAATATTGGAATGTTCAAAATCATTGAAATGTTAACACTTCACACAACCACTCAAAAGTTCTTGAATAAGACTTGCGGTCTGACCCACCAGTGAAAACACTAAAGGTAAAGGGTACACTCCAAAAAGGCTTCTATCCCTATATGCCTATGCATCTTATGGAAGAATTGTGGCAAAGACACAATGATTTACCCTAACTTCATTTGCAACCCATCAAGAGATAGGACCTAAAAGGTTCATAAGAACTGCAGAAGTTAGAACAGACACCCTATTAAGCTTCTCAACTCAGAGATAAATCATTGACACAATGACGGCAAAGGGACAAAAAAGTGATTTATGTAAAATCAAGCAAAAAGATTTCTTATAACATATATAGATCAATAAGTATGATACGTGGTAGATTATACACTACATGAAGTAAATACCTCACGTGAAACCATTGTGAATGTGGCACTTGGGGAATTTTTTAGCAAATAGTTTTTAGCTTTTGTATACATCGTTGCTTCATTTCGCACTTCCGAGAGTTCTACTGGATATACATGTAAACTCTTTAAGTTAGCAAATGGAGAAGGCTGATTTGAGATTAACTCCACAGACAAAGAAAGAAGCTGCACAAAATTTTACACAAGAAAATCATGTATAAGAAAACACTCAATAACATCATCTTAATCACGAGTACAAAAACAAATATGTAGCACTGTCCATTCTGGTGTATTGATTTGTCTTCGATACAGTGTTTGACCAACTGTTACCAAAAAAAGGAGAAATAGCCGGGTAGAAGGTCCTCCATTCTCAGAAACAAGTGTTTCTCAGTTGTTGGTGTCAGTATGTTTTAAAAAGTATCAAAGCAATCCGGATTGACTATATAATTTTTTTATCATAATATGAGATGCACTAAAGATGGAAACAGAGAAATAGTTATAACAATGTACTTTAACTAAACATATAAGTAAAAGATATGCAGTATGCATTTTTTTAACAAAACAAAAGGAGATAAACTTGTTTTGTTTTTTTTTTTAATTTATAACAGTGTTGTTAAAACTGAATATCTTTGTAAGACGCACATGATAAACATCAAGGACTAATATGAAAATACCTCAAGAATTTCCAAGTTAAGCGTAAGATATTTAACCCTTTGGAGCTGTTGAAATAGACAAACAAATTCTTGAGCACTTGCAACGCTATAACTTACACAAAGATCCACCTTCTCCAAAGAATGGAGACCTTCTGTAGAAAGGTGCAAAGGATGATGATAATTTGTATAGCACAAGGAGACAAGGTCGGGTGCGGAAATCACATATTGATACTTATCAAATATATTTCTTATAGTAAGATTCATGAGTTGAGGTGCAACTACATTGACAACATTAAAACACCCGTGAACCTCTTCAAGTGCGAGATCAGATAGTAAAGGATGACAAATATTTAATTGACTTGAACCTATCACATTGCAACCTTTTAAGGTGAGCATCTTTAAGTTTGCACACTCTGAGAAAATACCAATACATTTGTCACTATCGTCATCAAAATGGAAAATGATGTCTTGGAGATGCAATGATGTTAAGGCTGGGAGCTCCAACTTTGATGTGGATGTAAAACTGTATCCCCTACCAGTCCGATAGACATATTCCTTTCTCAAACTTAGATGTGTAAGAGACCGGGAACAAATGAGAGAAAGAGGGTAAACAATACTTTTTCCATAGATCCATGTGATATCGAGTTGTCGAATGTTATGAGAGAATGCATAGTTCAGTAATTGTTTGACAAACTCCTTCCTGAAATCTCCACCAAAACGGAGCTTTATTGAAAACACTTCTACTAGATTATTGCGACGTGACACAACATGAGTAACAATTGAATAGAGAGCTTGTTGTTAGCGGTGAGGTAACCCTCACCTAAGAAGTTAAGGTAAGCAATGTAAGTCCAGAATATCTCCGATCAGATGAAAAAGGCAGTCGATTCCAATAGCACAATTAATGCCAACAAAAGCATAGAATTATTAAGAAATAAAGATCATCCGGCAAAGTTGCTTAGTCTAACAATTTCATCATTCCAATCTCTTTTCAACCTGTTTGTAGATCCATATCCCCCGACACTTCTACTTATTTGATACCACACGTATCATTTATATAACACTGGATTCAATATGTCACTCTACCTATGATTCAATTCTCATTATTTATACTCTTCTCCGTCTGCTATAGTCTTGTTTAAACTTCATAATCAAGCAATTTGTACATAATTGCAATCAATCTAAAGATCAACAATCAGAAGATATTTGAAAACAACTGATACAAGTAGTTAAATGACAAGCGATGCCTGTATAGGTCTGTAGTCTGTCCTACTAAGTTTCCATACATTAAAGACCATCAGATAAGCTTAATGAGCTTGTAAATTTCGAAAGACCCCATTGCAGGTGTTTTCTTACCTTTAAAGAGCTCATGCAATATTAGAAGTATTAGAAAGTTCAATTGATCAATGGGAATTAAAGAAAACTAAAAAAGCCATCAATTAAGCAAAGTTTATTGCGTCATTGATGTCTACTTTTTTTCTTCTTTTCAGAATACATATATAGTCTTATTTCCCCTTATCTATCTAAGACTTAAATGTAATAAGGGAGCAACGTGACCACGGCTACCACTGTCACACCAGCGTGCTTTGTGCTCTTGAAGAGGACGCGCCCAA
This sequence comes from Tanacetum coccineum, assembly GCA_026074375.1. Lineage (NCBI taxonomy): Eukaryota > Viridiplantae > Streptophyta > Magnoliopsida > Asterales > Asteraceae > Tanacetum > Tanacetum coccineum. The sequence goes on along the minus strand of BQNB010056283.1, from coordinate 29,159 downwards.
CCCCTTATTACGGGTGCCCATGACGGGGTCGTCCAACCCCCTATACGGGTGGTCTAATACCCAAAACAAGTATGGTGCATCATATACTGAATCAGTTGTAATAATGAAACAAATAAAAGGACTAATATACTAAAACAAACAAAAATGATTATATATATATTGTAGACAATTAATTAAACTATGAATATATTAAGGTTGGATGGAGTGGTGGTGAAAAACACATCTGACACGTCAGCGCCACATCAGCTTTCTCTCTCCAAATAAAACTCACCTTACAACTCATCTTTCAACCGTAATAAGAATTCACCTTACCAACAAAACTCACCTTACTCACCTTTTTTTAATTTAAATACTTTTATTCATAAACTAAAAAAATAAATATTTACGTAAACGTAAACGTACGAAATTAATAAAAACGTTAACTAAATTAAAAAAATTTATTCATAGATTAAAAACTTAAACGATACATAGAAAATTAAAACGATACGATACATAGATAAATTAAAACGATACAATACATAGATAAATTAAAATTTAAACGTAAACTAATACTGCAAATTATACTTCGCCTTGATCTTTGCCCTTATTTCATCCATTGCCAATCGCTGGTCCCCGGTTAAATGATCGTATGGCTGGAGATATAACTTTATATCTTCTTGTTGTGCTCGATACTCCGTAGCTGCAATCTCTCGTTCACGACATTCGACCTCCCTCATTTTGAGCTCCATAAATTTTTCGCGTTGTGCAACCTCGGCAGCTGTCATCTCGGTTACCATCAACCTAGCCAGTGCATCATCATTCATAGTTGATGATCCCGACGCTTTGGACCTTTTATTTTTCGCAGCAGCTTTCGCTTTGTCACTGCCCTCTGGTCGTCGAATTTCCTGCACATCATCTTCATCGTTAATAGTATTATTCAAATTAATACTAGCGTCCCCAGATTCTGCGTTGAACGAACTAGAACCAGATGACTTCTGCCTCTTGCTACTTCCCTGAGAACCTTGGTTGAAGTTTGGAAATGCTATCTCTTGAAATTTGGGACTATCTTTTAAAACTTCCCAACAATGACGAAATTTAAAAGGGAGTCCACACTCAGCTTCATAGTGAATCATTGCCTTTTGAATGTAATCTTCGTCTCCGGCTCCACTCTCTTGCGCCATACGCATGACGTTACTGTATATTCCACAAAACCAAACCACGGCCGGTCGCACCACCTTCCATTTTCCCACCACTATATCGTACGTCCGACGATCTTCCTGTTTTGTTTTGCTCTCTACGTAACCTCAACCCAAAAGCCATCTTTCTTCTTCGCGTTACCACGCTCGCTGTTTTCATAAACAGAACGCCAACCTTTAGCCAACGCAATTTCTTCCTCAGTTGTCCAAGCAGTCTGCCAGGGTGCAGGCTCGGTTTGAGTCACCCTCTTTTGGCGGTTGCGGGTTGCCTTCTTCTTCTTCTTCGTTGGTGAGGTCGCAACTTGTTCAACCGGACAATCATCGGGATTGGGTTCTTGCCAATAACTGGTGTTCTCTTGAAAAGAGTCCGATAATTGAGGCGTGCACAAGTCTCCTAGCGAAAATGCATTAATCGGAGACAAGGGTGGATCCGTGCGTGGTTGTGATGATGAACCACCCATTTGATTTTGTGAGACGTAGTCTTGGTGGCTAAATGGAAACGAGGAAGGTTGGGACGAGTAATCATGAAACGCGTTTGGTTGTGAACCGTAACCGTGAAACCCGTATTATTCCGGTGTCGGTGCCGGCGCCGGGTTTCGGTATGGTTGGTTTGGGTAAGGTTGGTTGTAGTATGATTGTGGTCGTAATAAGTTCGTGTTTGGTGATGGGTTTCGGAGCGTAAACGTGCCATCGGGTGTCGGTGGATTGCTTTGGTTGGGGTTTCTTGGTTGACGTTTGTTGGGTCGGAGAGTGTTTTGTTGAGACATTTTTTAAAAGTAAAATAGAGCGTGAAATGTGTTTAGAGAGATTGTATATAAATTGGAAGAATTGTGTTGTAAAATGGTTGAAGTAGTGGGTATTTATAGATAAAAAGTGGGGTTTAAAAAAAAGTTTTTTTTAATATATGTAACGGTATAAAAATTTGGGGGCCCACACATTTTAAACTCACCATTCGGTGAGTTACTCACTATAGCACTGATCAAAACCCTTCAAACTCACCATGCAAATTGCCACTCACCGAGGTGAGTTTCCCACCGGAGTGGTAGCTCGCGCGCGAGTGGGAACTCACCAAGGTGAGTTTGGCACCACTCCGTCCAGCCTAATACCAGATGAGATAAAAGGGAGGATTAACAACACAAGATTTGGGATTGCGAGAAGTGTGAAAGAAAAGTTGAGTTTATAGTTTAGGGCGGGTCGAAATGAGGATTTTAATTAAGAGATTAAATAATGGGAAAGAAAATGAAAATGATAATGCAAAGGAATATAATTTATAGGGTAAATTACACTGTTCATCCCCAAACTCCACCCCGTTTGCTCATTTGGTCCCTAGATAACGGAGACTCTCATACGGGGTCCCTATTTGACACTGTAGTTACCCGTTTGGTCCCTGGCACTCCGTTATAGGTAACGACAGTTATCTCCGTCGTTATCCTTGCCACGTCGTGTTTCTGTTGAAGGGCAGAATCGTCTCTTCACTATTATTTCGTGTTGCGTCGATGGTCCCTAAATGATTCGTCAGCACAGTAACTATCATTGTTCCTTTATTTTGTCGTTTTCCTATTGCGTGGTTGGTCCCTGAGGCATATTTCTTTTCTCCTTCCCGCTGAATTACATTATTCCCATGGCATGGTGATGGAAATTTTTCTCCCGGCTAAATTACTTTATTCTCGTCATTTACAATTAACCGATGATGGTTGTTAACCTTGAATTAATATGAATACAATGTGTATTTTGTTTAGGGATTATCATGTTTGATAACAAGTATTAATCAAATTAACTTGAAAATTTAAACTGATTACAACAAATTACTTCATCATGTTGTCTATAAAAGGCTTTGGATAGTCTCCAAATACCTTAATGAACCATTCTAACAATAAATTCAAATAAACATTATACAAGGAAGGATAATCAAACACTTGCATATGACGGAATGAATTCATAAACCTTATGATCAACTTGTTTAGGTCGCATATCATACATTGCAAAAGACGGAATGAACCCATCATGGTAATCATCAGTAACTTGATTAGATCCCATATCATACATATCACGCAAATTCTTTGATATTAGGTTGTATTCTACAACCTTTCCAGACAAGTTGATTACCAAAAAATAATCATCTCCCATTTCTCCCAAAACAATGCTCCAAACAGTGGACCGAATCGACCATCCTTCGGGAAGGGGAATCATAAAGTCATCGATATCAACATGGTACCTAACCGACCAAACATAACTCCCTTTCATCATCTTGTAGATAGTAAACTTGCTAGAGCCAAAATCATCTCTACGAACAAGAAGCAAACACCCACGCGAATCGAACAATTTCCCTTCCATATGCAATATGTGAGGTATTTGTATGGTTATTATCATTGGAAGTATATTGCTATAAGACTTGAAGAAGTTTCTTCCTTGTTGCAAGCTTTAAGAGATTTGTATGATTGTTATAATTGGATGATCGGGGTATTTGATATTTAGCTTGTAATGCGTAAGCTGGCTATTCTCGGTGTCTAGCCAATGTAAGCCATTATTCCAATACATTGCACTGTCAAAATGTAGAAAAAAGAAGTAGTTAAATCGCTCATTGCACAGGCTCCAATTGCCTTTCTCCGAACAGTAAATTTGTATAAAAATGTCAGAACATGTGCGTCCAGCACGCACCACTTTGTAGTAAGGTGATTTTGTAAGATCAAATGCCAACCTCAATCCAGCACATCCATAAACATTGGAATCAACATTCGCGTAATCTGGTTCCGGAAGGATTTTCAACAGATTAGTGGATGGATTATATACGTAATCAAAAGCATGCCTCCGCGAACCAGTACACAGAAGCAAACCATTGCAAGATTGCAATATCTTTACTTTATCAGCTTCCTCAGTGGAGCCAAGAGTGAAGGAGTTTTCGATAGTGTATTTTCTTGAGTTAATTCTGGGATCTAACGACACAAAATCACAATCAAATGAAGATCTAATGTGATTAACAAAAAGACCAGCAGGAGAATCCAGGCTACGTATCTGGCTGCGTTTAAGGGTGAAAGCAGGGGATTTGAGAATTTTTAGCCATTGTTTTGAAACGCATGTAAAGAGATGAATACAGAGAATAGGTAATCGGATAAATATTTCAGTCAAAAGGTCGTCGTTAGTAAGGACTTTATGTGGTGGTGCATAGGTTTCTCGAGCATTTGTGTTGGGCTCCTCTGACATCATCACCAATATGTAGTCAACCTTTAGTTTTTGGAGAAGAAGAGTTAATATATTGTTGGTTGTGGATGCCTTAATTTACACTTAAATAACAAAACCAAGATGAGTAGATGACAAGCTAAAACCAAGTTACGAGGGACGAAATTTGCAATAGTACTTTTTATTTTCCCAAATCTTATGATGTATCGAGCTGTGGGAGTAACAGTAAAGGCATTGCAGGTTATTGTTACACTGTTTTTAATGTACAAGTGTATGGTATATATCTTGTTACAACATTTACTTATCGTAATACACTGTTTTTCAATAGTAATTTGGGTTGGTCCCTGTGAGGATTTTTTCTCCCGCTCTCCCGCCAGAATCCATTTTTACGCACTATTTATGGCTGTTAATTTATTTTTTATTGCACGATTGGTCCCTGTGAGGTTTCTTTAATCACGATTTAATTACTTTAATGCGATTATGGTTGTTTATCATGAGTATAGTGTGTATTTAGTGAGTGTATATTATGTTTGACTAGACGAGTACCTGCACATAGCGACGGAAATTCCTAGCGGCAGATAATTAACGATATACGATATTGTGATAACTGTTTCGTGTAAAAGCCGTTGCTGAATATGCTCAAAATTTTTTATCGTGAAACAATGGGGTAGAGAGGCATAGTATCGTTTTTCAAAGAAAAAAAATCAATTCAACTGCTATTAGAAATAGTAGTTTTACCTATTTCTCGATTAATCAACTTTGCAATCCATTATGAGACAACATCTTTCAGAGTTTTCCCCATCTGCTGTATACATCTTTCGGTGATCTAAAAATGGAGGTAATCAGCGTCCTATCAGGCATTTGGAGTTGCGAATGTGAGTAAGAATTTTTCAAATGAATGATAAAATAGAGTTGCGAGAAAGTGGCATTAAACTGTGACCCTCTCATGTTGGGCCATGCATTTAAAGAGACAGTACATTTAGAGATTTGCTAGTTTCATAGGGGCCACTCTATATCATGAGAGAAAACTGCAGTTAACTTTGGGAGAAGCATTTTACTAAATAAACAAAGGTTTATCAGCATAGATGAAGGAACATTTATAGAGCAAGAATTAGAAGAGTAGGTACAGAGATCTCTGTACAACGTTCAAAAAATATATTTTTCCCTATCTGTTCATGAAGATTCTCATCGCGGGAAACCTTTATTATAGAATAAAATGTGCCTCTGTTTTCACCTTTCTTCTTAGCTCCTTCTCTTCTTGTTATTTCTTCAACCTAATCTGTTAAATGACAGAGGTCTTAAGGTAGTTTATGGGTAAAAGACAACAACAATTTTATCAACAATTAAATAACTTACTATGAGGTGCTCTTCTACATCCTTCTCATCTACATTACAGATTATTTTCTCCTTATCATCACTTTCATGTATATATACAAGCATATATGCATTTGAATATTTTGTGAATTTAAATGGTGAGGTAGTGATAAAGATAAGATTTCAATACATCTTGTTCATGCCGGTTTCGTTCATGTGCTTGAAAAGGAATCCTTGTGATCGTCCGATCTGCAATCTGTCAAAATAATTTTCTTATTTAATTAATTCATCATGCAATTCAAATAAAGAGACTTTACACATGGAATTTTTCAAACCGAGACTTTGCATGGTTCATGAAAGATTGATATATAATGGGATAATAACAATAGCTTACTGGCTTGAAAGTTTCAGGAGAACACATATGATATGAGTCACTTCTCGTGACCTGCTGGGACTGCCAATAAGCACCACAAAGTGCTCGATCACACCCTATGCCTGCAAATGTAAGGAGATGTTAAGCGTTTCTTAGGCAAGAATACTTCAAAGTACTTCATTTGCATAAGCAAATTTTAGTATAAGTCAAACTGGGCTACTGAGATTTACTCATGCACACATTTTTTTTCCATTTTTTATTTTCTAATCTTTAAAATATAAATAACGTGTAAAATATGGTTAAAGAAATACATTATGGAAATAACATTCAAATACTATATTGATAGAGCGAATGAGAAGGTTTTATGCACTTGAATATATTTTCGCATATTAACCTATGTGACGTGTTGATATTAAACATAACCTAAATCGCTTATTTGTGAATAAATGGGTCCAAATTGCTACCTCTAATCAAACGTAACTATGGGTTAATGGAGTATGTTGACAACTCACATTTTTGTGCTATAATTGAATTGGTTCTTGAATGCATCATTCCTCCACATGCATAACATTGCAGTGCTTTGGTTGCATCGAAACCCAGCGTACTTCGTGCCTGAGTAATATATAAGGAAACAGTTACATAAATTAGAAAAAGATCAATGTATTAACATCGTCACCGAAAAAGATCCCATTTAAGAAGATGACTATCAACTCTTAATAACAGAAAGGATTACTCTGTTCGCAGGTCGTTACTCGTGCTTCCAGGATCGAAAATAACCAAACAACATCATCTAGAATATCATCATAGGATCATGATCATAGCATCATGCATAAAAATAAAAACAAGGAAAGATTGGGTGAACCCTTCTGCAGAATTTTATTAATAAGAGCAGGTCGTTACTCGTGCTTCCAGGATCGAAAATAACCAAACAACATCATCTAGAATATCATCATAGGATCATGAACTCATTTACTTTTTGTTCTAATACAGCCCACACCATTCTCTTTAATTCCTTTGATCAGTAAAATCATAAAGCTTTGTTTTTCAAGTGATCCAAGCTCAATTCTTAAGTGCAAGAGAAGAATTACTTCATTCATTAATTGAAGAAGATTACACACAAGTATAACAATTGCTATCTTATTGCATTACACCAATATCTGTAAATATTTTTTCATCTTGTAATGTTGTGTTGGTTAGTAGGTTTTTGGTGATTGTTTATAGGATAGTTGGATCTTGGTGGATCTTCTTTGTAGTGTAGTTAGTTTTTTGTGACATAAGTAGTGTGGTAGAGGTCATGTAGTGAAGGTGTGAAGTTTGAAGTTGTGAAGGTTGTAGAAGACAGTTGTGTTAGTTGTGTTCCAAGGTGTGTGAGCTAATGTTGTGTAGTGAAGTTGTGAAGCTCTGTCGTAAATTGTAAAGTCGTGAACAAATTGTGAAGTTCCTATACTTTGTGTTGTGATAGGATTGGTTATTCTAGCTAAGATTTAGAACTCGTATCTAGCATTGTGTCGGAATAGATATAAGCAACGTTGTGGTGGTTTTCTCCGACCATAAGGAGCTTATTGACATAGTGAAAAGAAAAACTCTCGAGTTAGGTGCTCGAGGAGTGGAGTAGGCCGAAGAGGAGCTTCGTAACCAAACCACTATAAATCCTTGTGTTGTGGTTTGATCTTTCTAACTCTTATCTTTTATTTGCTTTTACTTATTTACATTGTTCATATTGTGCAAGTTTTGAATTCACAAAAACAAGCGCTCTAAATTTTCTGGCAAAAAAATGCATACCAAATTCTTTGAGTCTGCCTTCATCTTCCTTTTTTTCAAAAAAAAGCATGATCTTCTTTTCCTTCTTTTCTTCTCCTTTTGGTATCACAGACATTACAGCGGTCCAACATACTCTTCAATTTAACATTGTAATTTGGAAAGTAGTATGTTAGACATAACAAGTGTTTGGATGTGCACTTTAAAAATAATACAAGATATTATACAGTCATTATCGGATAATAAGCAATAATATAATGTGTCTGGAAGATAGGAAGTATTACCACATTGAGCTCATGCAAGATCTGTGGCATAGCTGTCTTATTCTGGAACTGGAACTGAACGAGACCTCTTGCATCGAGGCTTATTTCCGTTGTTAATGACCTAATTATCAAGGAGACAGAGTTCAAGTATTACCAACACAAATGAGAAACATACATTATCATAATTATGACACTTTATGATGATTAATATACGATAAAGTGCGTTATTTGACTCACCAGAGGTGTTTTTATCAGGACACGTGAGTTTAAAACAACAATAATGCTATACTACCTTCTCTTTCCAACCAAATGAACATCAGTTCCATGAGTATAGGACCCGGAATATGATAAGGGGGCATTTGGATAGCTTATTTTGCGGGCTTATGGCTATAGTTAAAGCTAATAAACTCGCTTTTTGCAGCTTATCGACTTTGAACTTTTGGCTTATGTAAGTCCATAAGCTCCCACAAGCTGTTAAAAGAAAGCTAATCCTGTTTTCCAAATTCAAATGAGCCCCTAAACCTGCAAAATAAACTAATCCAAACACCTCTTAAACTCGAAAGAGCTGAACATATGTTGGGTTGTTTTCATAACAAAACAAAAGTCCCCTTTTTACAAGTTCTAATCAAAATTGACATCTATCTATAAGTGGAAATATAAAACGTTAACCCGATTATAAAAGATGTTATATTTAAAGCATCACGATGAACACCATACCTGTGTATACATGAAAACTGAGAAGTACCCATTTCTCATCGATCCAGGGACTTCTGTAATATTTTAAACATCATTAACAGTTAGATACAGATTATGGATGAAAAGACTGATAAATTTGCTCAAGTGTTTCCTGATGACCACATACCCGTCATTTAACCGACCTATGAGTATATTTGCAATTGCAAGAGGGATACCAGAAGGACTGTAGCTAAACAAGAAAATCAGCTATTAACACATATTACAGGCATATATGAATTAACTATCTAGTTTTGAATAGTTTTTATTGAGATGGAAGAAGGAAGTTACATTATGACGTCATGTGTATGTGTCACTTGAGAGAAAATATCTCCAGCTTTAACAGAAGCATCATGCAACAAATAACATATTAGACTTAAAATGTACATGACCAACGATAGCACTATACTAAAAGAAATAATATTAAGTACTCGCCTTATCATCACAGTCGATATTAGATTTCTCCAAGGATGAAGATTCCTCGTCTGTTTCGATATGAACTCGACTGATGCCAAATCTACAACAGTAAACAATAAACAAAATGAGATTTAAAAGCAATAGAAATCCACAAATACTTATACATGAAATTTAAGCTATTTATTTTGTATGGACTATGCACAAATGTGTAGGCATATACATGTAGCAGAGACGTTGAAACTATATATTCATATCATTCTAAAAAACTGTTTAGTTCTCAGTTTACATAGGTCAAAAGCAAATGTCTTACATTTAAATACTACCGAAGAAAGTTCAGATATATTGAATCCGATAATGCTAAACAAAATATAATGCTCTAAGTATCCTTATTACTTAAGTTTATCTCAGACATATGAAATCTTAATGAAGTTCATAATTTATAGTTAACTACAAGATTGCGAGGAAGGACGAGGATATGCATATGTTTACCGTATGTGAGTAAGAATTTTTTTTCAAATGAATGCTAAATAGAGTTGCGAGAAAGGTGGCATTAAACTCTGACCCTATCATGTTGGGCCTGCATTTAAAGAGACTGTACCATTCAGCATATTTGTAAAATCTATGGAAATTGCAAGGTTTTTAAGTTGTTAGTGATGAGTTTTTATTTTCTTTCATATAGAGCAACTTTTAACATGATTTGTGTCGACATCATCATATTAAAGCAAGTGAATATAATTCAATAACTATAGTTAGGTTTTGACCAAAAGCCACATTAGCATATTCCTTATTGTTCATTTACCTCTTTCTCTCCCCCATATTGCTCGTCCAATGCTCTCTTCATGTCTTCTTTGGTTACACATTCATCATCAAATTTCAGCCTACAAAAAACCCACTTCTGTGAATGTGAACATTCTAAAGCAGTAAATAGTTTAATACCACTGGTCAAAGAGTGTTGGCCGGATATAAGCATAATAAGGCTCACCGTATACCTCACCGTTGTGAACCAAAACACTGTAAAACAACATTAACCCTGTCTTAGAACAAATCATAAATATGCACCTTGTGATGCTGGAAAAATAAACCTAAATGTAATTAACATATCGTTTAAGATACTGAATAATAACAACAAATACTTACCTTTATCTTAAATTGCATACGCCTCTGTCAAAACGACAACAATACACATACGTCAAATAAAAATAAAATAAAGAGATCAATACATACTTGTAAATTTGAATGCTGCAAGATATGTTGAATAGTCGAACATAACCTATCAATTTCAATTTGAAGAATTAATTAAAAAAGCAAGAGTTTGAGCTTTTACCTTTAAGCAGATGATGAAGTTATAGAGAATGAATGAGGGAGAGGACGGGCATATTGATTTCATTTGAATTAGAAGACGCAAAATTAGTTTTTGGATGATGAAGTTATGGAGAATGAATGAGGGAGAGGATGGGCATATTGATTTCATTTGAATTAGAAGACGCAAAATTAGTTTTTGAATTGATGATTTGATGTGATGTTGGTTTATGCAAAAATCACGGCATTGATTTGAAGAGAATAGTACCATGTAAGATTCATTACTCATTCAAGACTTGCCATGAATAGATTCCGTGTACAAAGAAGTCAGTCTTTACATTTTAATGACTCAATACAGCCATTTCAAGCTTCCCTAAAATAGTTTCCATCATTCAGCTTTCAAGGTTCAACATTAATCAACATTAAATTTTCTAGTTTTCAGTTTCAGTTTTCAAGGTTTGTGTGAAAATGTTTTATATGTAGTATAGATAAGTAGGATTAGTCAAATACATTGAAAATTTTAAACTAATTATAACAAACTTTAATGCCATTGTAACAACAATGACGGAATGAATTCAAAAACCTTATAGTCAAGTTTTTTATATCCCACATCATACATAGCGTAAGGCGGAATGAAATCATGAAGGTAATCATCAGCAATTTCATTAGATCCCGTATCATAAATCTCACGCAGAGTCTTTGATATTAGGTTGTATTGTACAACCTTTGCAGACAAGTTGATGATTAAAAAGAATCCTCTTCCCTTTCTCCCAAAACAATGCTCCAAACTATGGACCGAATTGACCATCCTTCAGGAAGTGGATTCATAAAATCATTAGTATTAACAATGTACTTACTCGACCACACATAACACCCTCTACTTATCTCGTAAATAGTAAACTTGTTAGAGCTAATACAATCTCTACGAACAAGAACCAAACACCCAAGCGACTCGAACAATTTCCCTTCCAGATGCAACATGTGAGGTATTCGTATGCTTATTATCATTGGAAGCATGGTTGTTATAATTGGTTGCTCATGGTCTTGAGAGATTTGTATGATTGTTATAATTGGATGCTGATGATCTTCAATATTTAACTTGTAATGCATAAGCTGCCTATTCTCAGTTTCTAGCCAATGTAAGGCATCATTCCAATAGATTGCACTATCAAAATGTACAAAAAAGAAGTACGTAAACCGCTCCCTGCACAGGCTCCAATTGCCTGTCTCTGAAGAGTAAATTTGTATAACAATCTCACAAGAGTTGCTTCCAGCACGCACCACTTTGTAGTCAGGTGATTTTGTAGGGTCAAATGCCAATCTCAATCCAGCACATCCATAAAAATTTGAATCATCATGTGCGTAATCTGTTTTCGGAAGTATTTTAACCAGATTAGTGGATGGATTATAGACGTAATAAAAACGAGCCCCCCAACCGGTACACAGAAGCAAACCATTGCAAGACTGCAAGATGTTAACATTATCAACTGCCTTGGTGTAGCCAAGAGTAAATGACTTGTCGCTAGTGTATTTTCTTGACTTAATTCTCGTATCTAACGAGACAAAAACACAATGGAATGAAGATGTAATGTGATTAACAAAAAGACCAGTAAGAGGATCTATGTTTCGGATCTGCCTGCGGTTACGTGTGAAATCAGGGGATGTAAGAATTCTTAGCCATTGTTTTGATACGGTTGTAAAAAGATGAATAGAGAGAATAGGCAATCAGATTAAGATTTGAGTTAAAAGGTCGTCGTTAGTAAGGACTTTATGTTGTGGTGCATAGGTTCTACGAGCATGTGTGCTTTGCTTATGTGACATCATCTCCAATATCTAGTGACCTTTTGATGAAGTGAATTTGTGCAAAAGAGGTAATATTGTTAGTTGTGGATGACTTAATTTTTGGTTGATGTAGTATGTTAGACTACATTTACCCTTAAATAACAAAACCAAGATGAGTAGATGAGAAGCTAAACCCAAGTTGTGAGGGACAAAATTTGCAATCAAACTAAATATTTTAACGCATTAAATGCCACGCGACGAGCTGTGTCAAAAATAGTGAAAACGCACTGCATGTTGTTTGCCTTTGCCTTGGACCGTGAACTGTAATTACTTTGCGTAATACCCCTTAAGATTGTGTTGGTATTGATAGATTTTATAACATTGATATTTGGGTAAATTACACAGCTCATCCCAGTAGGTTGGGCCGATTGCGTGTTTTGCTTTATTTGATTTTACTCAATGTACACGTATAATGTATTTATCGTGTAATCTTGTTACAACGTTGGTCCCTCTGTTTTTGCTATTTAAGGGGTCAAACCCCCCAGTTATTTGCATACCAAAAAACCTATTAAAGCTAATCACACACTCAACATTCACTTCAAAAAATGGCTTCTTTTCCATGTCTAGAAGGACTCACCGTGGCTTCTAATTCTAGGTCTTTATTTGATAAAATGATGCTATACTTTGAAAGGGAAACGTCGATTGATTTTTACTTTGCAGCCGATCTACACAACTTATGGGTGCAGTTTATAGACCGCACAAATGATAGGAAGCTATTTATAAGTAAACTTGATAGATTGCCTCCATCAGTGATGTCCTACAATTGTTTTCAGTTTCTGCACTGATAAGTGTAGAATACACATATCCGTTTGTACTTAAAATAACCCAAATAAACCCAAAACAGACCAAAAATAGCAAAAATATGCTTGTATTTGTGTTTTGTATGTGCAGGTACGGATAAATCAAAAATCACAAGAAAACCGTCAAAAACGAGCAAGCACGGACACGAGAATCAGAAGAGTGCAAAAAGAAGCCAAAGATTCAAAGCCGAAGCCAGAAAAGTCAAACCCGCAGTCAAATCTAGTCAAAGTGATCAAACAAAGTCAACTCATAAAAGACAAAACCCAAAAATATTCCACTTTGGTCCTCCAATTTTCAGAAAAGTCCAAAAATAATCCTTGGACCCAAATGGGCCTCACCCGGATTCATAAACCCAAATCCCTAACCCATGTTCCTTTTTATAAACCACAAGGACTGGTTTTGCAATTTCTAAAAGATGTTTATAACTTGAAAAGGAGAAAAAGATCACAAGGGCCATATTTGCAAATTCTCCAAAGTTATAACAGTTTTAACTGTCGAAAAAAGGGCGCGAAACCCATTTACTATTCACCCGTCGTCCCATCTTTACCCAACAGTCAAAATCAAAAGGCTTTCCCCAATTAAGGGACGAATAAGACAATTCAAGTGTAGTACAATGAAATGGCGAGGTTAATTCAGTCTTATCAAGGCATTCATTAGCTCAAGATCAAGCTCAAGTACACGTCAGCTATGGTAAAGCACACAAGAGATGTGGGATTTGCACTAAACTCACTCACAAAGAAAGCACAAGCTGTCACATCAAGGAATGACAGCTTGGCAATCCTGAGGTGCACACAAATGATCTAACGGCTACAAGTCATTCTCAAATGATTGGATAAATGAAAGGTGGTGATTTAAAGGAGCGGGGGAATGGCTCAAGAGGCTAGAAGGATCCAAGGCAGGCTATAAATAGCACACACCTCTGACACACACGCTATCTAAGGTTTTTAGTATTTTTTTAGTCTAGCTTAAATTCGTATTTTTCTTAAATGTAATCTTCTTTTTAAGTAATGTAACCAGTAACTTTCATTAATGAAATTTAGTTTAAGTCATTCAAAAGCTCTCTTTTCTTCTTATTCAAAAGCTCTATTAATAAGCCAAATTGTCTCAATAAGCTAATAAGCTCATTTTAAGCTCTTTCAGTCTATAAGCTGAAATAGAGCTTATTTTAATTCAGTATTAATCTTACCCAAACCTTAAATCAGTTTAACTTACATTTATTATGGACCTTATTGGATATGAGCTTTTTGGAAGGGGATCTTAACTTGGAAGAGATCCCAAGGACTATTACCCTAGCTTATTAATAAGCTAGGGAGCTTGTAGCTGCCATTATTGGTACCTTTTGTTTAGCTAAAGGTTCAAGTAAGTTTCTCTTTTCCTTTTTCTCTAATTTCAGTTTAAACTACTTAGTTATAGCTTATATGCTTATTATTGCTTGTTTGCTTATTCTCTTTGCTTATTAGTACTTATTTGTGTTTAGTTTAGCTTAATAATCTTAGATGTTCATTTGTTTTAGCTTTTGATAGTTTAGATCTTTAATTTTCATATATTTGTCATAAGACTCCTAAAAAAGCCAAAAATATTAGATAGCATAGTATTAATCTTTAATTTCTAGTTAAATTCAGCTGTTAATTCATGTTTATTAAGCTTGTTTTAAGCTAAAAATCATCTGGTAGTTAATACTTGTTCATTAAATTTCACTCTAAAAGTTTTTCTCAAATCTGTCTAGTTTCTTAAGGAGTGTTTGGTTTAAGTGTGTTTGACCTCAAAAAGTTAAATTAGGGAATGCAATTTGCTTTAGTAAGTTGAGTTTTCATTTAAAATCAGTAGTTTAAGAGTTGTTAAAGGTTAGTTTGCTAATTTTCAAAAGATATGGCTTATTATCTTTGATTTTACACCAGGGCAGTTTGTCTTAAACCATTAGCTTGTGAAAATTTGATCTAAGCCCTCAAAGGCTTAGATCTTGTTTGCATTTTAGTTGAACACTCTATTTGAGTGTGTCTAAGTGCAGGTTTACCCTTAGGAAACCTGCACTACTTAGTTAGCACTTGTGCAAATTGCACCAGCAGTACTAACAAAAGTTAGTACTGCTGTCACCATTAGCCTAGTCTATAGTTAAGTATAAGTAGGTTTTAGGTGCTTAGATTCGCAATAAGAAAAAGACAAAATAAAGGAACAGTGAATGTTACTGTATTAACAAAGAGGCCAGGGACCAACGACGCAACACGAAATAATAGTGAAATGACGCTACTGCCCTTCAAGAAAAAGGCGACGTGGTAAGGATAACAACGGAGATAACCGTCGTTACCCATAACGGAGTGCCAGGGACCAAACGGGTAACTACAGTGTCAAATAGGGACCCCGTATGAGAGTCCCCGTTATCTAGGGACCAAACGGGGTGGACTTTGGGGACCAACAGTGTAATTTACCCTACTTAAAATTAATAATAATAATTGAAAGAATGTTTCCTATTAAAGAAACAATCCTTTTTTTGAAATATGAAAATCTCCACTTTGTGTTTTCCTTTATCAAATATAAGATTTTATGTTTGTACGATTTTAAGTTCAAAATTTTATTTATGGTACTTTTTACTTTGTGATATGACTTACCTAGACTTAGAGGTGAACATCGGGTTAAATTCGGACCGGACCCAAAAAACTAGACCGATCGAGACCGTTTTAGCCCAAAACTACGGACCGAGGACGTTCGGTCCGGTTCTTCAGTCGGTCCGGTCCGAGAAAGCATTATTGGTCGGTTGTACGTAAGACCGGACCGATGACCGAACATGAGGTTAAGTGTGGCCGATGACCGAAAAAGGTTCGGTCCAGTCCGAGCCGGTTTCTCGGTTCGGTCCGCGGTCTGCTCACCCCTACCTAGACTAAGCGTCAAGTTAGAAAGTTATCCGATACTTTTAGCTATTTACGATTCTTTTATATAACAAACTTTATTTATGAAATACCTAACAAATACTTAGCAATTTCCTTATAAAAAATATATTGATGAACAGTTTTTGAAATTGCGAACAAATTGAGCTCAGTATTTAAATAACAAATTTTATTTATCAAATATCTTAGAAATATTTAGCAATTTTCATATAAAAATTATACCAATAAAAAGGTCTCTTAATAGTTATCAAAATTTTGAAATCGGCTTTTTATTTTTATGGCAATAAGAAAAGAAAAAAAAGAATTACATTATACAATTTGGTTTTGTATGTTTTCGTATATTTTCATACGTTTCTGCACGTTTTTTATGTTTTCGTACGTCTTCGTACGTTTTCAAACGCTTTATATGTTTTTGTACGTTCTCATACATTTCTATACGCTTTTATACGTCGTTATAGGTTTTTTTCGCATTTTTGTACGTTTTCATGTTTTTTTACGTTTTCATACTTCTTTTACATTTTTATACGTTTGTGTAAGTTTAATACGGTTTTGAACATTTTCTTACGTTTTGTATGTATACACTTGTTTATATATTTTTTACCGATGAAAACGTATAAAAAACCATACTAAAACGTATAATAACGTTCAAAAACGTAGCAAAACGTATAAAAACGTACCAAAACGTATAAAACGGAAGAAAACGTATAATAACGTACAAAAGTAAAAAGACATATGAAAACAGATGAAAGCGTATAAAAACGTAAAAAAATGTATAAAAACGAATAACAATGGATGAAAAAGTATAATACATATAAATTCAAAAAAAGTCTGAGTTATTGAATTATTGTAAAAAGAAATAAAAATAAGAGGTTTTAAATGCTGAATTATATAGAAAATATATAAACTGTTTTTTGTTTATTTATGTGAAATATGTAGTTAACATATATTGGTGGTTTTGAATTCACATGGTCTTAGTTTGTTGATAACATATATTGGTGGCTGATTGTATAAAATAATATGTATATGTTTTTGACACTTGACAGTGTGATTTATCTTCAATTCCTTGATAGAGAAAGTATTAAACTTTATTTGAAACATTAAAATGATGAGTTTATTGAATGTTTTTTTATCTCTTATAAAATAATAGTGATAAATGGATGGTGTTCGCTTCTAGTCGTCGTATGGTTATAAGTTCTCCACGGTCAAGCAAGCGTAAAATCAGCCTAGCTTCATTCAATTCTCTTGGGCTTGTCTTTTTCATTACCACATCCTCCACCACCACCAATACAACATCATCTCCACCAAACCTGATCCGAAATGTTGCTGTCCTTGAATCCCAGAAGCATGGAAAAACATAACAGTTCATTAGACTCGAAGTTCGAAAGGGAAATAGGGATGACTATTACTTCTAAGGTATGATATGCTCTTTTTCATATTGTTCGATCATAGAATATATATGTTTGTTGAATAATTACATATGTGCTATGCTATCTGAGTTGATTTAATAATGTGTTGGGCTAATTTGGCCCAAATAGATTGATTCAATACAGCACATGTGTTAAAAAACAGTTCAGTTGATTAGGTTTAATTTGGCCCCAATAGATTGATTTAATACAAATGGGCTAGATTGGTTAAAAAAGTGGGTTTGGTTTAAGTGGCCCAAATGGAAAGACACAATGGGTTGGGGCAAATCAGAATGTGATTTCCAGTTGTCAAAAATATAATACATTTTTTGCTCTTTTTATCTTTATTATATGTAGATCTTATCGAATGTTTAATAAGTTAATAAGCTTATTTTTTAGGCTTATGAGTTTATCCTACTTTGATTGAGGAGGTATGGGTTAATAAGCTCATAAACCTATAAGTTCATACGCCACACAAATTAAGCTCATCAATATATCATCCATCCCTCTGTTTAAGCTTATCTAATGGTCTTATTGAAAGTTTAATGACCTAATAAGCTTATTTGTGGGGCTTATGAGTTTATCAAACCTTTTAGCTTATGTGCTATTTAAGCTCATAAGCTTATAAGTTTATATAAGCTCATTAGCCACAAAAACTGAGCTAATTGGCTCATCAATCTATCAATAAGGCCATTCATTTGTTCTGATGAGGTTCAAATCTCAAAAGGGTGTGTCAGTTTAAGCTTGTATAATGGGCTTATTGAAAGTTTAAAAAGCTAATAAGCTTATTACTTAGGCTGATGAGTTTATCAAACTTTTAGCTTATGTGATTTTTAAGCTCATTAGCTTTAAAGTTTATAAGCTCATTAGCCACAAAACTGAGCTGATTGGCTCATCAATCTATCAATAAGCTCATAAGGTCATTCATATTTTTAGGTGTAAGGTTTTTTTTAATGCTTATTGGAAGTTTGAAAAGCTGATATGTTCCTCTCGGTCACTTGCAGGTCACATCCATGATATGGAAAGACCACGTGCTCAACATCGACACACCTGGTCATGATGATTTTATTGGAGAGGTACGTCTTCTATTCTTATGAGGGTTACCGAGATACAAAGCTTAGAGTAAACAAGTGTTGCAAAATTCGGCCTAGGCGGTCGATTAGGCACTAGGCGGGGATTAACCCCCTTGATTTACACTAATCGGTCTTATTAATCGATTTGGTAAAAAATATGTCAACATACCGATTAATCGGACAAAAATCGGCTAAATCGGCCAACTCGGTTACTGATAGAAATCGGCCATATCGTGGATAAATAGGCCAAATCGGACAAATCGGCTAAATCAGGAAAATCAGGCATGTATTTTCAAAATTTTATAATTTTATATATAAAAAGTCCAATCCTATTAATCCCTGCCTAACCGATTAATCGCTAGGCGGTATCCGGCCGCCCAGCTAGCGCCTAGCGATTTTTGCAACCTTGGAGTAAACATTTACTCTTATACTTGTGTAGGTTCGCTTTCCATGGCCGAGGGTGCCATCTTTGTCGTTGATGTCAACAAAGGTCTGAATGAAGAAGTGAAGTTTGTTGCTGAAGCAGCAAGCCGTAAGCTAAATGTAGTTGTGCTACTCAACAGAGTAGACAAATTTGATGGTATCTCTACATTCATTATTTCATTTAAATATTATAAACTATGTTCTTATAACCTCTCACGAAATTATGAATTATCTTCCATGCAGCTTCGGCCATCTAGAAGCTACGTGTTGAGATGAGAGATAGATTTTGGGAGCTCTTGGTGGATAGTGACGCACCAGAGGATACAATTGAGGTTCAAGTTCTCCATAACATGCCGGAGTTGCTTGATGCGATCATCGGTGGTGTACCAGCTCCAACAGCAAGGGTTAAAGAACCCTTCCAGATACTGGTTCGTTAAGTTTAATTTATTAAACATATACTACACGTACGTAGAAAAAAACGACCAAATAATTCTAGCACCGCATTCATTAAACAGAGCTTTTGATTATTTTAGGTCTCCATGATACATAAAGGTGATAGTTGGGGCCGGTTTATGATCGGGAAGATAACATCTGGTGTTCTTGCTCACAATCAGAAAGTCAAGGTCTTGCGTCTCGAAATTGTTGAAGAGGGAAAGTGAGTATTTTTTTGTCCCTAAATTGATACTCAATAGCTTATTGCCAATTTGAATATTGATTGTTGTAAATTATTTTAGGTGTTAAGAATCAGGAAAACCATCGGGTTGGAGAGTGTGGAGGTCGATAAAGGTTGTGTTGGTGATATTATATCAGTGGCCGTAGGAGGTTTGGAGAACGTGCAACACGGTGAGACACTTGCTGACATCCATGTATTAAGCATCAACCGAAGCTAAATAATAATAAAAGAAATGAACATGTTTATGCATTTATTTGGTATCTCACACACACACACACACAATATAGAGAAAACACTCAGTTATGGGGCTAGATACTTCATATTATTAACAAGTCGGAATTTAGCCCGAGCGTTGTGACGGAGGCTAATTTGTTGGTGCGGCGTGTTTTTTTTCTTACTATGTTGTTTAAGTATTTTGTTAAACTTTTTTTTTTTGGTATTTAAGGGGTTACATTGAGTGAAGTTTCATATGTTTTGTTGCTATGTTGTTTTTTTGTTTCCAAATGAAATGAATGTTTGTACTTTTTTTTATGCCTAGTGGCTTTCTTTCTTACTGTACAGTTAGGTAACAAAACATGTTTAATAAAGCAGTGATTGACAACATAAATTTAAACCACCCAACATTTGTAATTATGAATAATATTTGAGCCCGAAAGTACCTGTACCCGGACGCCGACTACGAATCAGTATCAACACCATGGGCAGCTTGATGATAGTTTTCCCCGCTACCAGCTGAATGTGTATGTACATTATCACCATCGGTTGAGTGTGAGAATGATGGACGACCTGTTAAAGATAGAAACACGCAAGCAATCACCAACAGAAACCAAGAGCTGAAAAGTAATTACTACAAAAAGTAAGAGGAGCTTACTAATAGCGTGTGGCATTCCAGATGTCGGCAAACGCTGGTCACCACATGATGCTGAAGCCGATTGATGGACACAACGTCCTTTTGGAGTAACACTCAAACCAACATCTGGCAATCCGGACACCTGTAACCCTTGATCGTGGCATGGTACAGAACTCAGTTGACGTAGACGCTGGCTGCCCGGAGAAACATTCCCACCTACCTGTAACTCTTGAGCACGACATGAAACTCAACCCGATTCACGTACACATTTTTTCTTCGCAGGAACACTCGGACCAACACCACAGACATTGTCATAACCGTCCTGACCAACCACATTACATTCACCACTACCGGCACTATTGGTAGCAGCAGTAGACTTGGGAACCAACTTCCTCTTAGTTTTCATTAGAGGAAATCGATGGCCTGTAGAATCCTAACAGCTACCCGGTATTCCTAATAGTATCCGAAAACGCCATGCTACTTGCTTTTCCTAAGACTATCCTAAAACACTCAGAAAGGCATTGATATATGGCAAACAACAAATAAGAGTACCAAACTTCAAGAACGCAACAAAAAGTGACAAAACACAAAACAAACAGTCGTAGGTACTAACAAAAATGGCAACGACGGATAATCGACATACATAAAACGTTAGTAACCAATGCAAAATACAAAACATAATGAACATGCAAGCGAAAAGCCCATAGTAACCTAAGACTGATATACAAAACAAAAAAGAAGCACAGGAAACCGACATACCGTTGATACAATCAGATTCGAGATAAAAAAAAGTAGTGGAAGAAACTGAGAAAGAAGTATCCAGATGAAACGCCTAATAAGTATAAAAAGAAGAGAAAAAAAAACACACGCTGGACCTGGACTAACCTCACCAGGCTTAAGTGAGCCCAAGTACAAAACGACACACGTTGGTGTCGTTTTTGTAATGATAATTAGTATACTTTCTAATGAACATGTTCGAGTATTTAGTTTACGGAGAAAAAATCGGCATTCATAAGTATTTAGTTTACGGAGACAAAAGTGTGTACCGATACATTACATGATTTGTATATTGTTTTATAGACTTGTATAGCCTACCTGTTATTTTCTATACTATGTAACTACATCAGTATATTCATGTTGTTAAATCTATAGAAAAAATACATGAAACTAGCCGGCCCATTCGAGTTGGCTATGAACCTAGATGACATATATAACACAAGCACGCACATATAACCAAAACACATAATCCGAACATAAAACTTGTTCAAAATTAGCAACAGATTGCGGCTCGTCCTCATGAAAGAACCGCCGCAAATTGCACCGGTTCCGGCAACTCTGGCCTGAGCGAAGACAGGGTATGCAAGTTGTTGTAACATCTTCGGCGGCCGCCATTGATTTTAAGGTTTTTTTTTTAGAAATCTAGAGAAAACCCAGAAATTAAAAAGCCTAAATTTTTGTTCTTGACTGACATACAAAGAAAGAGACGATGAATTGTGTGGAAAATGGTGTCGACACATACATACACATAAAACCTAAATTTTTCACTAGATTAGTTTTTTTATAATAAGCCCAATAATAGTTATCAGAAAGCCCACAAATTTTCTTTTCTTATAAGCCCATTCAGTTTTTTTTAATACAAATTATGTATAGCTACGAGTAATTTAAAGGCCCATTAGATCGTATATGTATTTTTCAATGTTGTAAAAAAAATTAATCTGTTTTGCTAACGTTTAAGTAATTCAATTATCTATACTACTTTATAATGGGGATTTCACATACTCTTGAAAAGAGTAGGAATTGAAAAGTATAAATCTATTTAAGGAAATCTGTTAAAGCTATAAAAAACGTTTTTAACCATTTCATATAATTTGCCAAAACGTTTTCAACACATTAAAAAAAGGTTTTCAACCATGTTAATTGTAAATTTCATTTTTCATTAATGGTGATTGTTAATTTGAATTGTAATTGTAAATTTCATTTAATGCTAATTGTAACACCCCCAAAAATGTGTCGCAGCGAAAATATGTCCGGGGGCGTTACTTCATAATATAACAGCACAAGATACAAGAGAACGACCTCTAAATGTGTCGTTTGAAAAGTAATCTCGTTGATTTCTTTGAAATTGATATAACATTTGTCCCATAATTGCATCACAATGAAAAGCTTGAAAATAACCCAACGAGATTTGATCATTTGTATGTAAGTAGAAATCCATAAATGAAATCTTGTCAATTTTAGACTCCATTGCACATCAAGTAAGCCAAGCATCTAATTCACCTGAGAAAAACATGCTTAAAAGTGTCAACATTAAAGTTGGTGAGTTCATAGAGTTTTGTAAGTATAATGTAAATGTTGGAATCCAAAGATTTATAAAGTATGTGATTATTTCAATCCTTATAATAATCACCCAAAAATGTAAGAGTAAATGTAGAACCGTAGAACGCAGAAAAGAGTTTGTAGTGTTTATTGCATTCGCCGCAATATAATGCGAAAAGTGTTTCCTTAACAATTAGTAACGTTCAATAAGTAGTATGGACAGTGAGATCGTTCGATTTGACCAAATGTATTAGGTCAAATATAACAAATTACAAGTAACACGATAAAATAATATCTACTGTTGCACTAAGCTCATGTCACTGAGTCGAACATCTATGTATGAAATTTAATGACACAAAAATGTGGCACGTGTAGATGTTCAAACCCGTAAAACATCCAAATTGTTCCGACATGTATGCATTCGTTGTTTCAGTACAGTCGAAACTAGTGAGCGCTACTCACCCGCATACGGGGAGTGTCAATCCCAAAATGATCTATTTATACACTCGCGCTCCCTCAACCGGTCCTTTGGTCAGAATTTAAACAGTTCATGATAATGGGCATTGGTGGGTTATGTTTACTTAGGCGCAAACATCGTTTAAACAGGAGAGAGATAACGAAAACACCATGTGTGACCTATAAAAATTAAGTGTTGTATTTGTAATAGCTTTTGAGTTCTTAAATCAATAAGTAGAAAAGAGTGATATAAAAAATCAAAAGTATTCGGAGTTCGTAATGAGTATGTAAATCAGGTTGTATTTAGCATGTATGATCTCCCACCGTGATTTATATGTTAAATGTTAAAGCAAGTGATAAGAGGGGCTATAAACTATCACATCGATGATGAAGAACGATTGGCGTGAATGATACACATTGAGTACAAGACGAAAATGGAAAACTGAACGGCTCGACCAAAGAAGTTGCAGGTTTATCTTAACGCTAGGACCGCCAACTAGCATAGATGATGTACTTGGTTTTCCGATGAATGAGTACGTCAACGTGACACGTTGATAAAAAGATTTAGATTTAAAGTTGTAATAGTTTGGTGGTTGGTTAAATAAATAAATCAAAAAGCATATGTAATTCATACGATGAATCGTATAGCAGAGTATGTAATAGCATATGTATTTATTTTTTACATATGGAAAAATAAGCAAAATTATTTGAATTCGTATGATGAATTATATAAATGAAGACCAACAATCAAAAGGAATTAATTGTGAATCATATATAATACTTTGCAAATTTTATTTAAGAAACGTGGAGCTAAATGATTAATCTAAAATTCGATTCGACTAGCGTTTTTAAGAAAAATCACTCAATTAAGTAAATAAAACATTCTTAGCATAAAAGTAAACGTACCGTTTTAAGTTTATAAATTCTGCACATTATGTTTTTAAAGTTTTCAACACAAAGGGTATGATGATAATTTGCAGTCGAAAATTATAAAATATAAAATAATCCGTGTTTATAATCTAGTATATTGTTTCCTTGACGGTTTGCTAAAATAGTTATCCCATTTGAAAAGTATAGTTTCCGTTTGTTTATCCGGTTATTGAAATATTACAAACTAACAATCTTAAAATGTTATAGTAAACTGTAATTCCTTTTTTCGCAATTATATTTTGTGTTGCGAACCCAAAACACACCTCTTAAGGTTATGATAATCTGCAAAGTGTAAATGATAATAAATAAAGTATTTATATTAACACAATTTCTACCATTTAGATCCGGTTTTAATATTTCTTTTAAAAAAATCTTAATAATTTTACTTAAACGATTTATTGTTAACACAAACGCACCCTTGTGCACAACAAACACCGCCACTGCGGCGAAAACCTAAACAACGCAAATCCCATAAACTGTCTACATATCCTCAAACACCCCTTATTGTTGTTACAGCCCACTGACGCACTTTTGCGTTTTCTTGATAAAAACCAAACAGCATTCTTATTGTTTCTCATTTCTTAGCCGAACGCACTCTTTCGTGCTACACCACCAACCATACACACCCCTTGGTTGCACCAAGCACACCCAAGGCTGTTCATAACAGCCAAACACCCCTAATGGTGTTAACCATAAGCAACAAAACGCTCATGCTGCTAACCCGTAACCAAACAAACTCAGTTATTACATATCAAACGCACGCCACTGGGTGTTATATAATCTAAAAACCAAACGATCTCCTGGTCGTGGTTTTGCAATGCCAAATGCACCTTTGCTTGGATTTTCTGCCAAACCAATCGCGCATCATGGCTGTTCAATAAGCCATTCCGAAACGCACCCTAATCAGATTTATAATTTAAGATCAAACGCAACTCTAAATCTTGTTGTGTCTTCAGTCAGTCAAAGCAACCTAATATGTTTCCCATTATAAACCAAAAGCACTGTATGACGGCCATTAACCTATTAAACTCTCGCAACCTAGTGTGAGCCGGCTGTCCATAAAACCCCAAAGCCACCCTATGGAGGTGGTCCACGGCTGACCCACGACGAACGCACCTTTTTCAGGTGGTTTTACAACTAAACGCAGCCATGTTTATAACCACGAAACCAAACGCCCTCTCGTGGTGCTTCCATGAAACCCACGCACCCTGATGGGTTTTCAATGTTCAACCATAAGGCCACCAGGGTCACCCTTTTGGTGTTTACTCCGAACAACAAACGCACCCTATGTGGTGCGGTAATGAAAACCAAACGCACTCTCGTGCATGTTTACACGCCAACGATCCAGAAGCCCGGACCGTCACCCTTAGGTTGAGTGAGAGGCTGTTGTTGAGATGTGGAGGTGCAAACGTGGGGGGGAGTGGGGTGTGATGTCAAAATGGTTGTGATGGTGTCGGTGTGATGAGGGTAGCGGCGGTAATGATTATGGTGACTGAAGTGGTTAGGATGGTCGGGTGGGTATGATGTGGTTTGATGTTAGATGGATGCCGACGGCTGAGGTGGGTGGCGGATGGTGGCGGGAAAAATGTGAGCGAGGCGCGGGAATGTTATAGGATGAGAGTGAGGGGAGGATGTATATTCATTTAGTGTTTTATAACTAAAATGAAAATGAAACCCTAAAAGTTTTCTATATATACACAAAAAATTTCTCTAAAAAACAAAGGTGTAAGCATGCATTTGAAAGTCTAGGGATCGATTTTATAAAATATTACCACAGGGCCAAAAGTTGTAAATTTTGTAAAATAAAAAATGGTTCGGGGACTCGTTGTAAAGGCCACTTAAGGATGGGTATACAAAACAACGGAGTAACTTGATGTATCATTGAGTTCCAATTGATTTTTCCATGAAAAATGGACTATTTTACGTTTACTCTTATTTTATTAAATGGTTTTTATAATAATATTTTAAATGTTTTACTTATTCACTCTTGATGGTATCATTGGAGGCACGGGACACACGTTGAACTATAAAGTAAACTTTAACTGAAGATATTCTACGGTTTTTAACAAACTTGTTTGAATAAACGATATACGATTTATTAAATGTTCTTTATTTTGAATATAAAAGTTATAATAAAATATAATTTTAATTTATTTTTGTGTCGGAAACACCTGCTGCGTGCGCTGTTAAAAGGTTTTGCGGAGGGGTATTATCATTACACTGTTCTGGTTTGTTTTTCGGGTCTCGTTGGTACACAACTAGAAAAGTTTGTTCGTTTATGTCGTTTTTATATTAAATTGTTTTAGAGTCCGAGTTGTTAAATGATCAGTGATTTTAGTCGGGTTCGTTATTTTGATAATTAAAATAGGTATTTATGTATATCTTTTTAGTTTTAAAATTAATATATAAGTTATAAATAAACTTTGTACTCGACGGTGTGTATTAATAAAGTTATGAGTGTTATTTATAATTACGTTCCAAATAAATTTTTACGGTCCATGCTGGGTAATTGCTTTTATTAGACAATAAAACGTCAAAAATCAAAAAGTCAAGTCAGACTCGAAAAGTCAAAGATTGAAATCGTTATTCAAAATTTTGAAAATTCTCGGATGTTACAATCCTACATCATATCATATCAAGTGCACTCCAGTGTCCTTAAATAATCAGATATATTCAAAGTATCACATAAAAGGATACACTGGTCGCGACTCCAGTGCATTAAAATCATATCGAGGTGGTGTGTATGGCACTACACACTCTCGAGCCGCATCTATGCGTCCACTATCCAGACCATAAAACATTATGCATATCATAACATAGCCTAGAATGGCATCTATACGCTTCCTCGGGTACCTCAAATCATAAATCATTTTGCTCTGCCATAACGGCTCCCACGCGAGCAAATCATATCATAATAAAAAGGCTCTCCCACGAGCAAATAAAATTATATCATAATCATAAGGGGGAAACGCCGTGAACTGATCACACCGTCACAGATAGTGTCACGTCATTGGTGCCTCAATGACACGGCCATGGTACCTCCATGGCTAGTTGCTCGGTATTCCTAACTTATGTCTACATATCTAGGGTTCTATGGTAGCACATTGAACATTTAAACCAACCAAATGCCATTTCATAAAATCATTTTTAAACATAGTTTTCATTAAAATTATGTTCACCGTGCGCATGAGTCCTATGGGAACAGAAAACAAGGAACGCTCATAGAAAAGTAAAATCACATTATTTCCAACGATCATTTAATAAAATTTTCCCAACGCGTCATCAAATATATTTCAAAAGCTTTTCACCACTCGTCATCATTATAAAATGCGTTTTTCAAACAAAGGGGATCATATAGCAAAAGGATTATCATAGCACCGCAAGTGAAATTAATGGGAGTGTATGAAGCAATGACAAAAGAGAGTATGAGTATGAAACTTAGAAACATGTCAACGATTCAAAAGAGCACGAAAAAGAACATCCGTACCTTAAGTAATCTCATGCGCACTAGAACTCAGTCCTACGCCTCGAGTTAAGATCAACATAGACCCATTATTTGTCATAGATCCAATTAATCAATCTCAACAATTTATTTTTTCATCAAAAATAAAAAAACTCATTTTTCACCTCTTTTTTAAAAATAAAATATCTTACAAACGGTTAATCGTCACATGACAAAAAATGCACCATCGCGAAGAGTATTTTTTTATCTTTCAGTAGACGGGTGACACGATATAATTTCGAGGAATTTTTTTTTAATTTTTTTTCTGTGCACGAATTGCGAAATTTCATATATGATTCGTATAAAGAATCATCTAATGATTCGTATATAGGGCATATATGATTTCATAAAATCATATATGATTTCATAAAATCATATATGATTTGTGATTCCGACGAACTTTTTTTCAATTTTGTTTCAGTCATGAATTGCGAAAATCATATATGATTCGTATGACGAATCATATATGATTCGTATAACGAATCATATACGATTTCATAAAATCATATATGATTTCATAAATCATATATGATGTCTAAAATCCGTTTATGACTTCATAAAATCATAAAAAAAAGTTCGTCGAAAGTACATAGTGTCACCCCTCTATAGAAAGATAATTCCATTCTCTTCGCGATGGTATGTTTTGTTTTGCGTAACGATTAACAGTGTGTGAGATATTTAATTTTTAAAAAAGAAGTGGTAAGTGAGTTTTTTTTATTTTTATTGAAAAAATGAGTGGCTAGGATTGGTTCATTGGGTTTATATTGAACTTTTGGCTATCTATCTACTTTTATAAAGCATTTACAATGTGAGTTCCATCAAAAATTAAATTAGGAGGTGCCATTCTTGACTATCTTTCTTATTTTTACGGAAAAATCACATCATAGAGTGACATGTGTCACTTCTTAATTAAAATATCACTTTTATTTTCAATTTGACATATCTTTTTATCTATTTATTTTTTTTATGATCTAATTTCACCGTATTTTTTAAAATTCCGTGATCTTTAATTCAATATCCATTTTGATATATTTTATAAATTTTTAGTTTTTCACATTTTTAGTGGGTTTATTTTGAATTTTTTAACAACTTTAACTTTAATTTGAATACAAACTTGATTCGTAAAAGATATATACTTTTGGAGACAATGTTTGATGGGCAAGAGAGTGTGTGAGTCTTTATACAAGCGAGAATGATGTTAATATGATGTTGCGGGAAAGCTACGGAAACTCAAACAAACGAATTCTCTAAGCGAGTAGTGAATTGCGGAGCGAGTTGGGTTAGCAATTTTTATCGCCGCCGCTATGCGCGGGTATCCAACTAGTATATATAAAAATACCATTAGATTTTTTATCTTAATATAAAAAAACACTTTTTATGTTTGAAATAATTTTTTTATAAATATCTATGTAATAATTTTTTTAAATAAATGATGTAATTCGGGTTATTCAGGTCAACCCGAAAACCGATCTGAATTCAAATTTGGTTTTCGGTACGGTT
>BQNB010056282.1:0-33739 GCA_026074375.1 Tanacetum coccineum | reverse complement strand
ATTAAACCTATTTTGACCATTGTTTTGCACCGGAGCATAACCTGGTGGTGCCATGTAGTTGCTAGCACGATTCGGAGGGTTAACTTGATTATAAGTACCCATTGCCGCACAAACACTAGACTGATTGTTATCGGTATTAGGACAATTGTACCAAGCATGAGGCCCACTACAAGTAACACAAATTTCCTCAACCGCTTTAACCGGAGCGGGAGTGACAACTTTTTTGGAAACAATTTCAACTAAAGTCGAAATTTGATCCGCAAGCTTATCAATTCTTTCATCCGTTTTACTAACACTTTCCCTAGAAGTCGTATTCATCCTAGAAACATTCGATTTATTACGTGAATAACGAACTTTTGATTTGTTTTCAATTATGTTCAAAGCCTCTCTAGTAGTCTTACTCAAAAGATTTCCACTCGCCGCGACATTTAAGGAGTCTTGATCATTCTCGTTTAAACCGTTATAGAAGGTATCAACTTGAGTTAACTCCGTAAATCCATGGTGGGGACAAGCTCTAATCATTTCCTTAAATCGTTCCCAGGCTTCACTAAAAGTCTCCTCGAATTTTTGTGTAAAATGAGAAATTTCATTCTTTAAGTGAGTGGTTTTTGACGAAGGGAAAAATTGATTCACAAATTTGGTTACGAGATCCTCCCAAGTCAAGATCAAATTAGGTGGTTCTTTCTCGTACCAAACTTTAGCGGCCCCCTCGAGTGAATATGGAAACATCATTAGCTTAATAACATCGTTCGGTACATCTCTAAATCGTAAAGTCGAAGTAATCCTTTTGAAACTATTAGTATGAGCGTGGGGATTTTCCCTCTCATAACCATGAAACGGGCTAGCTTGAACTAGTTGTAACAAATTCGTCTTAATCTCAAAATGATCCGCATTAATTTATGGTAAAACGATAGCTTCTGCATACCCTTCCGTGGGTGCACGGAGTAGCTCTTCCATTGTACGTTCCGCCAATGGTGCAACTTCAACGATAGTACGAAGCTCGGGTTTGACTATGTTTAGAGCACGTCCTCTATTTTGACGTCTCAGAATGGTTACGTTCGAATTATTTGGAAAATTGGAATTTCTAGTGTGCATGCACTAAACAAAACAAATGAAGAGAGAAAAATATATATACAAAAATATTTTTGTTTTACCGAATAATCAACAAACTCAGGGTAACTCCCTTAAGTAAAACTTGCAAACGGGGGACGTAGTGGGAGTGAATCACCTTAAAAACGTTTGTCCCTTCGGGTCGTAGTTCCGTGGAACAACCCTCCTAATAGCCTATTTCACAAAAGAGGTGCGCCTTTTTTGTAAGTGACACAAAACGGTAAATTTTGAATCTTAAATTCGAGAACTTATTAATGGAATATTTACAAATTCTCCAGTAAGAGAATTAAATTGATGTGTATTTTAGTAATTAAGAGAATAAAAATCGAAAAATCCGGAAGAGCAAATATTTTTGTATTTTTTATTATTTATTAAACTTCTACTTATAGTAAAAAGAAAAAGAAAAATATTTTTTACTTTTTATATTTTTAATTTTTTTGTATTTTTGATTTTTTTTCAAAAGACGTAACTTTCGAAGACGAAAGGTTCTCCAAATCACGATCGACAAATTCAAACGAAGGAATCTTAATCACAAATCCCCGGCAGCGGCGCCAAAAACTTGATGTAGTAATAATAATACGTATAATAATATAGCGATGATTAGATTCCTAAACTACCCTTGAGGACAAAGGTAGTAAGAAAAATCACACGATAATATATATACGTATATTTACCGGTAAGTGATTACCGGGTCGTTTTCCCAAAGACTTATGAAATTGAGACCTCGTTTGTTATTTGGACAATGACTTGAATTGGTTCGAAGATGATTGTTTTCTAAAATCCTAATAGTGAGCAAATAAAGGCATGATTAAAACTAACTACGAAAAACGTTAACGGGAATTTAATAAAACGCGACAAATAAGCAAGTACACTAAAATTTAATCCTAAATGATTTTCTAAACTTTTTCTAATCCTAATTAACTAGATAATAAGTAAAAGCTAAGGAAATTCTAAAACGAGGGTGATTAAAGCTAAAATTAAAGAAAACGAGAACGGGAACGAGATCCCGTTCTTTAAAAAGTGAATTTTCAAAAATTTAACCCTACGAAAATAAATTTCAAACCTAAGCCTAAAATATGATTAAAGAAAATTTTATAAAAAAGAAAATTATTTTTTTTGATTAATTTTCTATTTTTTATGATTTTTAAGTTTTTAATAAAGAAAAATGATTA
Source organism: Tanacetum coccineum (assembly GCA_026074375.1). Classification (NCBI taxonomy): domain Eukaryota; kingdom Viridiplantae; phylum Streptophyta; class Magnoliopsida; order Asterales; family Asteraceae; genus Tanacetum; species Tanacetum coccineum. The sequence goes on along the minus strand of BQNB010056282.1, from coordinate 31,457 downwards.
AAAATACTAAATCTCTTTCTAAAAATTTGGAAAAATGACTAAAAGTGTAAAAAGTAGTGCTGGATTTTATAAAAATGTTAAATGAAAATAAGCTGAAACGATAAGTCCTAATAAGCTGATACTAAGCTACGGCTTATATAACTAAAAAGGAAAACAAAGAGTGTTTAAGAAATTAATAAAGCAAAGAATGTTTGAAAAAGACCAAGGGCGCGATGGGCAGTGTGTGTGTTTGTGGGACTTGTGTGTGTAAAGCAAGAGGACACAGGTTCGAATCCTGCCTCTTGCTTTTGCTATTTTTTTTCAAAACTTTCAAAAACAAAGTTGCAAATAAGCTAAAAACTAATAACTTTTGTGTAAACAACCTTTTTTAAAATTAGAAAATAAGCTGGAAAAGAGCTTAATAGCTAACAGACAAAACTTAGAAGAAAATTTTGCTTTTAACTATAATTATGCTAGCTAAAAACTAAAATAAGCTAAACTTATAACTAATAAGCTATCACTACCCTAAGTCTAACCTAATAAGCTAATTTGAGCTAAAAACAAGCAAAAAGGATAAGCCATAAGCTGCAAAATCAAATAAGCACTTATACTAATTCTTTAAACCAAACAGGCATATTGAGCAATTTTGCTCTTCATTTTAATAAGCTAGAGGAACCTTATAAAAAATTAGCTTATGCTACCTTAAACCTTGACATATAAGCTGTTTGAAACAACTTTTAAAAACTATTTTGAAATCTAACAAGACTAAGAAAGTGCTGGTTGAAAAAGACTTGTATACTCAGTGACTGCTGAGTGTACATTTTTTTGTTTTTCAAAAAGACAAAATGCTAAATTTGAGCTTAAAAACAGATGACTTAATAAGCAATTTATTTCAAACAAAACTTAAACAAATTTAGTATTCCCTACAATCTTCTTGTGCTCTTAAAATCAAATTCTAAAATCTATTATTACCCTCTGATAAATGAGCTTAAAAGTGGTTGTTTGTCTTTTTTTGTTGCTGATGCAATTGACATCAATAAGAACCAAAACTTAAAATCCTACAAGTGCAGGCTAAGATACTTACTTCTATATTAATTTAACACCAAATTAAGATCAAATGAGGAAATGTAAACAACTAGAAACTAATTGAGCTGAAAATGCATATCTAATGGAAATGATGCTAACAGATTCAAGCTACTAATTATTAACTGATTTAAAACTTATTAATATTCAATAAAACCTTAAAACCAGTTCTTAAATCTAAGATATGAGAGATCAAAATTTACTTAAAGAGGTAAAACCACTACCAGTATTAACTTATAGTTAATATTGGTCTTGATCCAAACACCCCTTTAGGAATTTTGTCACCAGTTTAAGCTTGAGAAACTGATAGATAAGGCTTAACATCTTAAGACCAGATAACATCAAGCTTATAACACAACTAATTAACAGATTAAGCAAACAAATAAGCCAGAACTAAAAGCTATAATACTATGCTACTCCCTCCGTCCCTAAATAAGTGTCCACTATTGACTTTCGAAGTCATTCATCTTCAACTTTGACCTTAAATTATTTTGATTGTGTTATATAATATTTGATGCAAAATATATGAATGGATTGAGTTTGCAATGTATTTTCATGGATATGATTTTCATCAAATATTATATAACAAAAACAAAATAATTTAAGGTCAAAGTTAAAGAAAAATGACTTCGAAAGTCAATAGTGGACACTTATTTAGGGACGGAGGGAGTATTATTTTTGGTTTTTTCACAATTTTTATGACAGAATATAAGAAACTAAGATTTTAAACTATTGATTAAGCATAATTAGCATTTAACAACTACAATAAGCATAAGTAAGCTATACTAACATAAATAAGCGAACAAATAAGCAGAATAAGCAATTATGCATAAATAAGCTAGAATATGAATTGAAAATAAGGTGAAATTGAAAATATAAAGAAAAGTGTACCTCACACCTCAGCTAAACAGAGGTGAGTGCTCTTAATAGAGCTTATACAAAAACCTTAAGCTTATAGCTTAAGCTTAATTCCAATACCTAGTCTAATCCTAATGCTTGACATCTCAGCTCAATACCACTTGAAAAACTCTTAGAAGGCATCCAATTCCATGGTTTTTCAAGTATCTGAGAGAGCTTTTAGTAGCTTATGAGTGAATTTGAGCTTTTGAAATAGTAAGAGGTTTAATTACATATTTCTTTAAAAGATAAACTTATGAAAGAACAATTGCTTTATAAGAAAACTTAATCTTTATTAAAAAAGTAACTTGGTACAAGATGAAAGATAGGAAATTACATGGACTGCAAAGTAAGTAGAAATTAACTTGAAATGAAAATTACAATCTTTAAAAACTATAATAAAAGCTACTAAAAACTAACTAACTAAAAAAGAAGATGCTCTGTGAGTGAAGAGTCCTTGTATTTATAGGAGATGAGGGAAGCTTCTAGGTCTTTAATACGCCCCCCTTGGCCTTGATCTTGACCTTTCAATCATTGCCAATCATTAGCTCTTAATCTTTAGCCGTTGGATCAACTAGTGAGCACACGGATGCCAAGCTGGGCAATCCCATTATCCTTGGGTAGGGTGTGGCTTCTTTTAGCTTGATTTCAGTGCAAAATTCCACATTTGGTGTTGTTTCTTTTGATCCCGCGTGTCATTCTTGTGTAAGAGCTTGACCAAATTCTCAAAATTCCATACAATGGTCAAGCCGTTTTTACAAACAAATAGGATCTTGCATCTCTTGAGTATTCTCAAGAAACCGAGGGACCATATTGCACCAATCTTCCAACTCCCAAATACATTCGTCGACTTCTTGAATTGGAACGTGACATGGTAGACCGTACCATTAAAAGTCAAACGGTCTCTCTCAATCCAAATCAAATTCTCACCAAAGAATTAAGCCCCGACATGAAGCAATGGAAAGAGCTCATTAGAGAAAATGTGTTCGGACTAGGAGGACATCGGGATCATCTTCCCACTTGTCTTGCTCACATGTTGTATTGTGTTGTTGTCGAAGAACAATACAATCTTGCTTATTTTTTCGTCAAAAGAATCCAATGTGCTAGATATACTCCAACCGCTAATCTTCCGTATGGCATGTTTCTTACTCGTCTTTATCGATATGTCATGGAAACATATCCTCATCTTGACAATGGCATTTATGACATTGTTGATCGAGTCATGTGTCCTATTGCCCTAAAACAAACTCGACGACCTCGAAGTGATCGTGGCAAGGAACGTCATTCTGTATCTTCTTCATCTTCTCATCATCAAGGCATGTCATCTCATCAACACGATGATGATGATGATGATGATAATGTCCAAACTTCTCGTGCAAGTACTCCATCTCCTACCACCTACCTTAACTTTCTTGATCCTCTCAACTACCAAAACTACCAAATGCCTTCCGCTTCCTAACAACCCGATGAAACTCTCTTTGAACGACAAACCGTCTTGCTCAACTAAACGCAACAAATGCATAAGGAGATGCGCGGAGGTTTCAAATCATTTAGAAAGACACTAAAAGGAGTGTTTAGCAAGAAGAAGAAATGAAGACATAGGATTGAAGTGAGCTAGATGGCTAAGTGTAGTTTAAGACAATTTTTAACTTCATTATGTGTATGTTATTAACAACTTGTGTGGTGGTCATCCGATGTATTCGGAAAGACTTATATGTTGGTTATTTTTAGGTACTTGTTTGCTATGATGACTTAAACATTTGGTTGTTTTATTAAATCAACTAGTTGTGCCACTTGGGTTTCATAATTTAATGTGTCTATTACATGTTATATGATTAAATATGCTCATAAAACTCAATAGGGCTTGCTGCAAATAAACCACCAAAACAGAAATACTCTTACAAAAATTTGAGAAAAATCATTTTTCTATGAAAAATGGAACCAACAGAGGGCGGCCCCCTTAATTCAACACGGGTGGCCCCTTTAATTTTAAGGGGACCGCCCCCTATTTAAGGGGGCCGCCCTAGTATTTCACGGGTAAAACAATATTTTTTCTGCTTTTGACCCTCTTTTACCTAGTCTCATCTATCTTTGCCCAGAATGCTCGAACACAATTTGGAATAATTTAAACTAGTTCAAACTCATTCCATTTTTAAACCATTTACTTCCCATAAATTCCCTCCAAATGATCATCTCCAACACACCATCTTCTTCATCATTCATCAACCATTATCAACATCCATGGCATCCACTAGAGCCTCTATTTCTAAAGCCTCTAAGAAACCAAAAATCAACATCATTCCACCAAAACAATTGTTTGTGGATTTAACCCATGATGACACAAAAACTCCATCACCCACACTTCAACTATCATCACCTAGTGCTCCTAATGCACCCTCCAAAACACCATCAACCAAAGATACTTCCTCATCCTCAATTGACTACATACCCAAATCACCAACCTCATCAACATCACTTTTACCTAATGGTTACTTGAACTCACCAACATCTCCTCCTCTAAGAGTTTCTCCACCACCTCCAACATAAGAAAATGCATCAATGGACATCACTCTCACTCTTTTACCAATCACCCTACTTGATGTCCAATTTGATACTCCATCACCTTCACCACCTATCTTTGGTCATCCCATTCCTTGGAACCTTCTTGAGGCACATGGAGATTCATGCTTGTGTTGCATTCACAATCGTACTCTCATATTTGGGTTAAGAGATGAACTCCAATATATGTTTTCATATATTGAACATATGCTCTCACAACCACCAACAACCATCATCCCACCACCTCCACCATCTTCACCAAACTAAACATACTCTATGTTTAGTTTCTCAAAATAATTGTCCATCCACCATTTTGCAAGCAAGTCCTACGGAGCTTTACTAGTTATAGGACTCTTTGTAGTTTAAAAATTCCATGAATGTTATCATGTTATTTTCCTTATGTATGCTTGAGTGTCGTTCACACACTATTTTACGTCAATGGATGATTATTGTTGGCTGCATTACTAGTATGCCATATTTTTCCTTCTTGCTATATGTTAGAAATATTTGTATTGTTCTAACTCGTTTTTGTAGCCAAGAAACCATAGCTTGATTCCTTGGTGCCCTCGAACGAGGGGGAGCACACATCAAGGGGGAGCATTTATTCCGTCGATTTAACTAGCAATTCTCGACGATGTCTTTTTTGATTCTATAAAAAGGGGGAGAAATGACATGAAACTCACTAAATACTTGTTTAAAAATAATTTTACATTTAATGAGTTTAAATTTTGTAATCATCAAAAAGGGGGAGATTGTTGATAAAATATAATGCCTAAAAACATTACTAATATTTTTTCACATCTTTACGTTTTGATAATCACAAAATATAAAAACGTTCAACGTAAAATTAAACGTAAACAAGTAATTAGTAGTAAATTCTCATTTCAACAAATACATCACTTAAATGTATGAATAAATAAATGCTTAATGCATTTTATGATCAAAGGAAATTTTTATTCAACCTCACACTTTTATAAAATGTTGTAAACATTTTTAAAACATTACAAAACATTTTCTACAATTAAAAGAAATGTTTTATTCAAAATAAACATTTTGAAATTCAAATTTTCAGACCTAAAACGGCTAGAAAAGTTTCAGAAAACTCCTCCTACACAAAAGACAAACTGGGAAGCCCTAGTCTTGGGCGGCCCTCTTAAATACACGGTCGGCCTCTTTAAAATTAAGGGGACCGCCCCTTGGTAGACGCTCTCCTAGTTTGTCCTATAAATACTGTACTTTTCCCTATAATTTTCTCACCTTTTGCACTCATTCTTTCTGCTCAAAACAGCCTATATATCCTCTTTAAAATCCTTTGATCATTTAATCATAAAGCTTTGTTTCCAAGTGATCCAAGCTTAATTTCTCAAGTGCAAGAGAAGAATACTTTCATCATCAAGTGATGAAGTATTACACCTCAAGTGTGTATTACAATCTTGTTGCAACCATATCACATATTTGTAAATCAATTGTATATTTGATATTTGTGTGTAGTAGCCAAATCTTGAGGATCTTTGTAAGTATAGTTAAATCGTGGTGATCTTACCAATTAGTGTTAGATAGTTGTGATATAAGTAGAGTGGTGAAGTGAAGTTATGAAGAAGTCGTGAAGTCGTGAAAAAGTCGTAAAGTCGTGAAAAAGTCGTGAAGTTGTGTTGTGATAGATTGGTTCTAGCTAAGATTAGAACTCGACATTTAGCTTTGTGTCGTAAATCGGTGTAAGTAACGTTGTGTACGGTTTTCTCCGCCATAAGGGAGTTTGTTGACATAGTGAAGAAAACTCTCGAGTTTGGTGCTCGGGGAGTGGAGTAGGGCGAAGAGGTGCTTCGTTACCGAACCACTATAAATCCTTGCGTTGTGGTTTGATTGTTGTTAATCTTATCTCTTGTCTTACATTACTTTCTCATATCATTTTATTGATTTTTTAGATAAGTATATTGTTCATATTGTGCAAGTGTTGAATTCACATAAAAGTCGAATCTAAAATTTTACAAACAAATTTAAAACCTTTGATTAAAAAGCGATAAACTATTCAACCCCCTTTCTAGTTTTCCACATAATATTTACAATTTTGGCATTGTATGTTTAGTATAAATAGAGGGGTTGTGTGTTGTTTGAATTACCACTTTCACAAATCACAATCATAAGCAAAAAACACTCTTAAAAGCAAAACCGAATTTCTTTCACTAATGGCAACCCAATCCAGTTCAACTACCACCGGTGTTGGTTCTAAGTGCACCGACGATTCTTAAAGTTTTGCCTTGCTCCCGAACCCCGCTATTTGGCAAAACTTTAACCTTTGTAAGATGTCGGATGGCACGACAAAGGCTCAATGTAAGCGTTGCTTTCATTTTTTTTTGTCGGGATCCAACTCGCCGTTGAAGGCTCATATCAACCAAAAGTATTGTGAAGCACTCAACTCGGTTTCGGAAGTGGGTCAATCGATTATGGCTCGAGATGGGGGTCTTTTTGTGTACAATCCGGATGTTGTTCGTGAACAATTCGCGGGTTTGGTGATTCAAGAAGCCTTGTCGTTCAACCACTTTGACAACCCTCGAATGACGAGGGTGGTTCAAAACCATCTTTAACCAAAGTATAATCATGTAAGTCGTACTACTCAAAAATGCGTTGCAATAAAATTATAAAAAGGGCTAAACAACAATTAATAGATGGTTTTCTTAATTTCAATGCTAGTGTCAACATAACAACGAATGTTTGGTCCGCTCCTCATGGTTTTCCCGGTTCGTACCTTTGTGTTACCGCACCTTGGATTGAGCCCGAAACTTGACAAATGATGAAGCGGGTCATTGCATTCGAAGACTTTTTGGTTCCCCACATGGGAGTTGCTTTATTCAAAATGTTGTAAAAAGTGTTTGTCAAATTTCATTTGGAAGAATTTTTTTTTCAATTACATTGGATAATGCTAGCAATAATACAAAAAGCCATTGGTAGACTACAATTAAAATGCGGTCCACCTATGGACGACATATTTGATCATATAGTCGATGTGTTGTACACATCATTAACTTGGTTGTGCAAGACGGATTAGCGGTGCTCCCGATAGATCACATTAAAGAATGTTTTAAAACAATGTTAAAAGATATATTTAAATCGGGTACTAAAACATATGTTGATTATATTTGGTTGTGTAAACAAGCGGGGAAACCTTGTTTAGCACCTAATTGGGACGTTTCAATGAAATGAAATTCCACTTATCATATGTTCCAATGTGGTCTAAAACAAAAATGACTTTACAATATTTTCATGACATGTTGTCCGAAGCGGGTAAGTGTTGTCCATTTCCGGTTGAACATTGGGTTACCATTGGAAATCTAACCCGATTACTTGAAGTTTTTAACAATGCCACAAAAATATTGTCAGGAGTTTATCAACATCCCCATTGGTACTCCAACAAATATTCTCCATGTGTAACAAACTAACCGAATTTGAATTTAGTGGTGATATATATGTAAGTATGGTTGCACCAATGAAAAAAAAGCTTAGGAAATATTTTAAAAAAATGTCACCGGTAATTACTTGTGCGACTTCTTTGAATCCATGTTTTAATGTAAGTAGGGTAGAGTTATTTATCGAGTCGGTTACAACTGATTTGGAGTGTTTTGACGATGACTTTGTAAATAAGGCAAAAGATCGGTTCAACAAATCTTTTGAAGGTTTGTATAATCTTTATTTTGTGAAATATGGTAACCCAGCTCAATCAACGAGTGCGGCTTCTTCATCGAGGTCGAATTCAGCGAATCCGATGACTCAATTGCTAAACCGGTTAAAAGAAAATTTCAACAAACGGGCAAAGAATGATCGTTTAGCGAGCAACGAATACGAGAGATACGTCACAACCGATTTTATCTCCCATCTTCCGACCGATGAGTTTGCAAGTTTTGATGTTTTGGGTTTTTGAAAAGCAAAGAAAATAATGTTTCCCATTCTATCCCGAATGCCTCGGGATATACCAAGTGTACAAGCTACTTCGGTAGCTTTCGAATCCGCTTTTTCAACAAGTAGAAGGGTGTTATCAGTCCGAAGAACAAGACTCACACCGGCGTCTTTGGAGATGTGTATGTGTCTAAAGGATCACTTGGACGCAACTGATCGAATACAACACACATCAAATCTTGAAAATTGCCTAGACTTTGAAGAAGAGATCTTGGATGAACAGGTGCTAGTGAATGAAGTGATATCACTTTCCGATGAAGAAATCGCAGTAGATGAAGCTGCTAGCGAAGCTAGGTCTAACGGATCCGGAGATGAAATTGAAACCACTTCCGATTAGCTTTCCGAATTTTGATGTATTATGTTTTAAGTTTATGTATTATGTTTGATGTATTTTCTTTCCGATGTATTTCGTTTACAAAGTATTAGGTATTGTATTAAATAAAAGTTGAAGTTTATTGAGTTTATTTTATATAAAACGACGAAAAACAAAAAGAGAAAAATAAAAACCGAAAACCGGTTAACCAGCAAAAATCGGTTGGGAACCGGTCCCAAACCAGTTACACTACAACAATCTGGGTTTTCCCCAGCAACATTTCAGGGCTTTCCTCATCGAAATGTCGCTGGGGAATAGTCGTTGGGGAATCCTCGTCAGGGATACAATCCCCAGCGAAGATGTGGGTCCCACTCATTTTTCAGTCAAGCAATTAGTGCCACGGTGGCAAACTTTTCCCCAGCGACATGTCGCTGGGGAAAGCTTTTAAAAAAAAATTTAGAATCAACTTTTTCCCAGGCGACAAGGGGGGGTTCGCTGGGGAATTTTTTTTTTTTAAAATTTTATAATCATTTTTCCCCAGTGACAAGTCGCTGGGGAATATTTTTTAAAACATTTAGAACAAAGCTTCCCTAGCGACAAGTCGCTGGGGATACTTTTTTTAAAAAATTTAGTAGCAATTTTCCCCTGCGAAAAGTCGCTGGGGAATATTTTTTAAAAAAATTTAGTAACAATTATCCCCGGCGACAAGTCGCTGGGGATAATTTTATAAAAATTTAGAAACAAAGTTTCCCCAGCGACATGTCGCTGGGGAAAAGTCTGCATTTTTTTATAATACATGCATGCACTGCAGGCGTTTCCAAATTTTTTCCGGAATTTTCCGAAATATCTACCGAATAACAAAACTTGTATCAAATCCTGTATAGACTCATTCACAACTTGTTACCAAAAACACAATAATAGTAAATGGATCAACGCTAATACAAATAATCACAACTTGTACCAAAAACCAAAACGATAATGAAGCTAAATCATTCCAAAATCCGATAAGTCTACAAAACGGGGATTCCTAGTCATAAACGGGGCTTACTAACTAATATATAACATAACTAAAGGGGCTACTAGACTAATATATAACATAAACTAGGATAGGGGAAACACGTTGTGTAATTATCTCCAAATTCAACATAAGTAATAATGTAGCTACTAACTAATATATAACATAAACTAATCTTCACATCGCATCCTCATCCTCGCCACTCTCCTCGTCTCAACACACCCGCCACTCACTGCTGCACACCACCCGACTTCAAAAACTCCTTCAAACTTATCCGTAGCTACTTGGAGTTAGTAGTCGTTCTGAAAAAGATCTCATCTAAAGTCTACCTTTTTATGCATTCTTTGAGCGACCTTGTCGGGGGAGGGAATACTTGGCTGGATGTGGCCTGTGATGGCAATACTTCCGCCCACTACAGGAAATGTGCCCACGAAGCTTACCCCTCTTTGCCAACGCATGATCTCATCCTCCGTGTTCTCACCGTAGCCTCAAGCCTTTTCATCTTCCTCCCTATGTAGTGACAATAAATAACAATATAGTAAACTATATTAGTGGGTTGTCATTTGTCTCGATAATTAATTAAAGTGTGTTTTGAAAACAAATCTTTACATATATGCGGGCGATCTCATCCTTAGGGAATACCCCGTTCACTAGTGTTTGTTGGCCAGAATGGTCGTCAATGAGTGAAGGGGTACTCCTGAGTGTCTGGAGGCCTGCCTCTGTTCATCACACGCATATAAGATTGAAACTAATTAGAAAACGAAAAATCACAACACATCCAACGCATTATAAATCAGATATATATGTATATATGTATGTAACTAAATTATAATGTTTTTTTACCATCTCATCTCGAAGGCGAGCCAGCGACCGGGATCCCTGTCGAGATGTGACCACGCTCTTTTGCCGGTTTAGCCGATTTTGAGCGGCTCGAGCAAGGTTCTTGGGATCATTCCAAAACTTAATGTACTTATCCCACTCGGCCGCTGTAATCTCCTCGGGACGTGCCCGCCTGATCGCCTCCACATCGTAAGTCCCGGTGGTGGGGTCTGCCTTCCAATGCTTGGCCTTGAAAGAAGCCTTGTTGGTATTGTAGGCTTTTTGCAAGTGCATGTTGATGCCTTCGTAGATCTCTGTCCAGCGGGAGGAATCCATGTGCGGCCTGAGGTCAAACAGGGTCTGCAATCATATACAACAAAACAAAAACAGAGTTAGAGATATAATTTATATATTTATTTAAATTTGTTTATTTATTTATATGATATAAATAAATAAACGAATTTAGATAATAGACACAATTAAATAATGAACCGAGATAATGAAATAAACATAAAAGGATAACTGACCCCAATCTCTGAAATGATCGCCGCCTTCCGCTCCTTCGGGACCTTCTCCCAAGAGGGGTAGTACAACGACACACTCCTAACGACCTCCCCGATGTAATTAGACCAGTGAGCCGCATGGGGACCGAGAGGGTTTAGGGTTTGTTTGTCACCCTGCTCAAAACTGATCGAGACGGGGCCTTTAGCTTCCGCGATCTCCTTTAGCGAAAGGTTCCGGGTCTTGTCGCGGGTATTCAGCCTGCCCGCTCCCCTGCCGCCCAAATTGGGCTTTCGTTTACCTTTGCCTGCAAAATCAAGTTAGTGATAAAGTCATAAAAATTCAAGGCAAGCAAGTTCAATATATGTATCAAATTTATGCTTGTATTACAATAATCCAGAAATTCTTACCTTTGTTAGCAAAGCAGCCCCCGCAACCGGTGGGTACAACGTGTGATGGGGGACGATCATCACCGCCATCGTCACCTTCGTGGGACCGTGCAACATCTGCTGACGACATCTGTACAAGTACAATTAGCATAACATATAGAAATTCATGAACAAAATAATATAAGCATGCACACATCCAAATACATACAAAATAATGGTTCATGACGCTGTAAAAGTGTCAAAGTCTTATCATCGAATACCATAACTGCGTTTTAACGATACATTTAGTTATTATATGCAACTTAATTAAACACATTCAAACGAGGAATACGGAGATGGTTTTGTTAACAGGGCAACTTTGAAAGGTAATCTAACCCACTCTTTGAATAGTCGTCTCATATATGAATGCGTATAACCGATTTACTATTTGAGAAAATTTCGACAGCATTTCCCCTCAACTCCCCAAATATGTGTTTAAAGACATATTCGTAGGAGTAAAGGAGAAACACTGTCGAAATCATCTCAAATAGTAAACCAATTTATACGATTCATATCCTCAAATGGACAAAAACATTCAAAAATGCTGTCTAAACTGAGGACTTTCCGAAATTAATTTCTATTAAAATAATTTCGGGACGGGTGTTCTTATAGGATGATTAATTTTCAGACGGGGATTTTCCGAAATGTACTCACAAAATCTAAAATCCTCAAAATCCTAACAATATACATTTATGAAGAACGAAATCAATTATATCAAATTATCAACATAAGGAGTGTTTGGTTTGCGTTTAGTAACTATACACGTTCCCCGACGACATGTCGCCGGGGATACCAAAAGGGAAAAAAAAACTGTACCTTCGGCGGCTGCTACGGCTCGGCTGTGAACACGGCTACCAACTGCCAAGCAAAAAAAGTTTAACACATTTTTATAATTAACACTAAATTAAAATAAACCTTATCATAATTAAAAAAATTAAAACAAAAATTACAATGGTGGACTCGGCTAGTGTTACAAGAGGGTTTAGAAAAGAAGTATAAGAATTATCATGTAGAGGGGTTAGAAAAGAATTATGGTTTAGAGGAGGAGGAGGTGGTGGCGGTATTAATTGTGCTCGTGTGAGGAGGTCGTGAGTGGTGGTGGGTTATGTGGTGAGTAGTGGTGGTGGTGGTGGGTTCTGTGGTGGTGGTGCCGGAGGTGGTGGTGGGTGAGAAGTGGTGGTGATGCTCTTAAAATCGCCTAGGAGATGTTTTTTTTTATGTTTTACGTTTTTGGTATGTTTCTGTAAACACAGATCTGGTTTTAGTACCAGAATTATCCCCGGCGACATTCCCCAGCGACAAGTCGCTGGGGAAACCATACTTTTGTCCTTTAGCGGAAAATGGCGCGATAACGAAATAATTGGAGGGTTTTTTCGCAAAAGTTAAAAAGGTTTCCCCGGCGACATGTCGCCGGGGAAGGTTTTATTAAAAAATTTACTAAATTTTTTTTAATATATCAAAACTATATTTTTACTAAAAATTTTATTAAAAAGGTTTCCCCGGCGACATGTCGCCGGGGAAGGTTTTATTAAAAATTTTACTAATTTTTTTTTAATATATCAAAACTATATTTTTTCTAAAATTTTTATTAATATATCAAAGCTATATTTATTAAAAAACTAGAGTTTTTAATAATTAATATTTAAAAAATATATTATTTAAAATTATTTTTTATAAAATATATAATTATTATTTACAATTATTTTTTATAAAAATAATATCGGTTCCGTTTCGGCTGGGTCGGGTCGGTTTTCGGTTTCGTTCGGTCGGTTCGTATTAAATTATTATTTATAAATTATTTTTTATAAAATATGTAATTATTATTTACAATTATTTTTTATAAAATATATAATCGGTTCGTTTCGGCTGGGTCGGTCCGGTTTCTCGGTTCGTTCCGGTCGGTTCGTATATAATTATTATTTAAAATTATTTTTTATAAAATATATAATTATTATTTACAATTATTTTTTATAAAATATATAATCGGTTCGTTTCGGCTGGGTCGGTCCGGTTTCTCGGTTCGTTCCGGTCGGTTCGTATATAATTATTATTTAAAATTATTTTTTATAAAATATATAATTATTATTTACAATTATTTTTAGAGGTTCATTAGAGGTTCAACGGATGAGTCGATATGTTAGGGTTATACATTAGACGTTCAACGTATGAGTCGATATGTTATGGTTATACATTAGACGTTCAACGGACGAGTCGATATGGTATGGTTATACATTAGACGTTCAACGGACGAGTCGATATGGTATGGTTATACGTTAGACGTTCAACGGACGAGTCGATATGGTATGGTTATACATTAGACGTTCAACGGACGAGTCGATATGGTATGGTTATACATTAGACGTTCAACGGACGAGTCGATATGGTATGGTTATACATTAGACGCGCGCTTTCTCTCGGCCGACGGTCGTCGCTTTGTTAGGTTATACATTAGAAGGTTTCAAGGAAGAGTTAGATATGTTAGGGTTTACCATTAGAGGTTCAACGGATGAGTCGATATGGTATGGTTATACATTAGACGTTCAACGGACGAGTCGATATGTTAGGGTTATCATTTAGGAGTTAACGGTACGAGTGGTATGGTATGGTTATACATTAGACGTTCATTTCTTTTTTTCTATGGAGACAGTCGGATATGGATCATGGTTATAAACATTAGAGTTCATAGTGACGAGTCGATATGGTATGGTTATACATTAGACGTTCAACGGACGAGTCGATATGGTATGGTTATACATTAGACGTTCAACGGACGAGTCGATATGGTATGGTTATACATTAGAGGTTCAACGGACGAGTCGATATGTTAGGGTTATACATTAGAGGTTCAACGGATGAGTCGATATGTTAGGGTTATACATTAGAGGTTCAACGGATGAGTCGATATGTTAGGGTTATACATTAGAGGTTCAACGGATGAGTCGATATGTTAGGGTTATACATTAGACGTTCAACGGACGAGTCGATATGGTATGGTTATACATTAGACGTTCAACGGACGAGTCGATATGGTATGGTTATACATTAGACGTTCAACGGACGAGTCGATATGGTATGGTTATACATTAGACGTTCAACGGACGAGTCAATATGGTATGGTTATACATTAGACGTTCAACGGACGAGTCGATATGGTATGGTTATACATTAGACGTTCAACGGACGAGTCGATATGGTATGGTTATACATTAGAGGTTCAACGTATGAGTCGATATGTTAGGGTTATACATTAGAGGTTCAACGGATGAGTCGATATGTTAGGGTTATACATTAGAGGTTTCATACGGATGAGTCTTATGTTTAGGGTTATACATTAGATGTTAACGTAATGATGTCGATTTGTTAGGGTTAAACATTAGAGGTTCACGGACTGACGTCGATATGGTATGGTTATACATTAGAGGTTCAACGTATGAGTCGATATGTTAGGGTTATACATAACTTCGACGACGAGTCGATATGGTATGGTTATACATTAGACGTTCAACGGACGAGTCGATATGGTATGGTTATACATTAGACGTTCAACGGACGAGTCGATATGGTATGGTTATACATTAGAAGTTCAACGGACGAGTCGATATGGTATGGTTATACATTAGAGGTTCAACGGATGAGTCGATATGTTAGGGTTATACATTAGAGGTTCAACGTATGAGTCGATATGTTAGGGTTATACATTAGAGGTTCAACGTATGAGTCGATATGTTAGGGTTATACATTAGAGGTTCAACGGACAAGTCGATATGGTATGGTTATACATTAGAGGTTCAACGGACGAGTCGATATGGTATGGTTATACATTAGATTCCTGCCAAATACTCCCGCCAAAAACTCCCGCCAAATACTCTCGCCAAAAACTACCGCCAAATACTCCCGCCAAATACCCCCGCCAAATACTCTTTTATACCATAAAAGCAGATACTATCACAACCACAAAATATCACACACTCTTAACCTTACAACCACAAAAAGATGGTGAACATGGTGCCACATGAAGCTTTTTCGTGTAGCGTGTTGCTAGAAGGGGATGTAGTTCTCCGGACAATCGTTATAAACTGAGTGTTACGGTAATATCTATACCATGCATGGTCCAAAAAATCAAAGGTAAACAATTCAAACATGTTTTTTATTTGTGTAATATATAATTATTCCGGTTAGTTGTTAAAAGAATTGATTTCTTTATATTTTTAGCTCGGTAACATTTTGGGTATGTTGGATTTTTTTATGGAAAGAGACCGGACTACGTGAATTGTGAGTGCTCCTTAGAGCTCCATCGACTCCAAGTTACTTGCTAGGACATTCACTACCATCCAGCTACCTTCAGGACCTTAACGCCTCCACATATTTTCTGGACCTTCAACACTTCAAACTATTTCTAGGATCTTCAAGAAACAGGAGTGCTCAAACTGCAAGCACTTGCGTGGAAAGATAAGTGTACTCAAGGCAACAATGGATATGCATATGCATCCGTGAACACATACAGTTACATCGGCTGCACTATTTAACGAATTCTAATGAAATGGAATAAACTGAATTGGGAGTGGTTTGTTTTCATGTGCAATGTAATTCGTATGATTTCGAGTAGATTTGTCATTTGCATATGTAATTCGTTTATGTTTTTTTATTGTATGTAAAGACTTGTTTAAAACTTTTATGTGATATGAATGTGTTTATGTATAAAGATATTGAATGTGTTGAGTATAAACGATATCACCTTAAAAACATATATATTTTTTGTTAAAATATACGGAATATCGGACCGAAACAAACCTAAAAAACGTAGTTTAATAAAAAGTCAACAAAGTCAAATGGTATCCCGGCGAAATTATTTTATAAAAAATAATTTTAAATAATATATTTTTTAAATATTAATTATTAAAAACTCTAGTTTTTTAATAAATATAGTTTTGATATATTAATAAAACTTTTAGTAAAAAAAATATGTGTTGATTATATTTGTGGATAAATATATCAAATTTATAATTTTTTAATAACCCTTTCCCCGGCGACATGTCGCCGGGAAAGTGGTCTTTGTATTTTTGATTTTATTTGTGATATTATTTATTAAAATTTATATTTTTAATAACACTTTCCCAGCGGGACATGTCGTCGGGGAGGAAGTGTCTTTGTCATTTTTGATATATTTTGTGATATATAATTAAAACTTATAGTTTTTAATAACACTATTCCTAGCGACACTGTCGCCGGGGAAAAGTAGCGGGGAAAATTCTCCGCCTCGTTGTACTTATAAAATATTTGGGTTAATTTTAACGACCTTATCCCCGGTGACATGTCGCCGGGGAAAAAAAGTTCCAAAGTATTATGTATTGTATTAAATAAAAGTTGAAGTTTATTGAGTTTATTTTATATAAAACGACGAAAAACAAAAAGAGAAAAATAAAAACCGAAAACCGGTTAACGAGCAAAAATCGGTTGGAAACCGGTCCCAAACCAGTTTGAACCGATTGCGTTTTTTCCCCGACTACCGATTTGGACCCGAACCGGTTAACCGGTCCAACCGGTTTTTCCAAAGAGTTAACCAAAATCGGTTACGGTTTGATCAAAACCGAAACCAAAACCGATTAACTGGTTTGTGCATCTATAAGTGATATGCAAAAACATTTTTTTATTTGATGTATCACTCAAATACGTGTAATAAATAATTATACATTGTACACGTACAAATCATTTCCAGCTTCAAAACCACCCCACCCTTGTTCTCGAAACACATAAAATTACATAACCTACGCTCTTTCCCAAAGAAAAAACTCAGATATCAAACTCTTTTGTTCACACATACACAAAAACACACACAAACACACTTATCAAGAAACAATCGAACTATGAACAACATGGATTCTTCTCATCATCAGAATCCTAATAACAACTGGCTCACCTTCTCTCTTTCCAATAACAACACAAACTCTCTTTTCCAACCATCACCACTTGCTACCGTTTTCCACCATGGTAATATACACACAAAAACACTTCATTTCTTCACATCTTTAAGGGTCTTTAAGATTTGGTTTTTTTAAATTGCATATCATCGTTTTACAAAAAGCAGATCTATCTAGTCGGATAGACCTGCTTTCTCGTAACAAAACGCTGATAATTGTTTTCGAGAAAGCAGGTCTTGCTTTCTCGTAGTAAAACACTATTTTTTGATAGTACTTAAAAACATGCTTTAACTTTTGTTTGTTTTAGATGATGGTCATGATACAACAACAGCTACTAGCAGCCACCGTGAGTTATCCATCCTAACCGACAGCAGTCCTAAACTAGAAGACTTCCTTGGCGGCTGTGGTTCCGCCGCCTCAACAGGATCTGGTCCTGACACGTGTCATTTTATAGATGAAACACAGACATGTATGCAACAACAGCAACAACATGACAGTACTAGCGTTTCAATCTATGATTCTGAGCTGAAGACAATTGCTGCTAGCTTCCTACGTGGTTACACTGCCGACAACAACAACCAGCAGCTGTCGTCGGTGGCTCATACGCCGCCGCAACAAGATAACCCTCCGGCGAAAAAGGCGGTGGATACGTTTGGTCAAAGGACTTCTATTTACCGTGGTGTAACTAGGTAAAATATATTTGTACACTATAATGAATTTACATGTTTTATCATTTATGCTAAACTTTATAGTATTTTTTTTATACTAACAATATCATCATGCTACAAGTTATATAAGTTTGTACTTTTGTACTATTGATAATAAAAGGGATTTGTTATAAAACTACAGAATTGAAAGTACGAAATATAAAATATAAAGTTATATAAATCAAGCGTTAAAAAGACAGAAAACACGAAGCAGAAAAAAATAAAAATAAACTGTGTTTTACTAGGGAACACCTATATAAAAATATTAAATATTGTAGAATTACGATTAGTCATAGTTTTTTAGCATAAGAGTTAAGACATATAGAACGATTATTAATAATCTAAATGAAAATATATCCTTATATTAGTGAGCAAAAATGGTACTTTTTTAAGCATAGATTTTGCTAATTTTTGTTTTTTGTTTTAATTTTGCAAAAAAGGTTATATCCCTTTCAAAGATTTTGCTAAAAGATCATTTTTCCACAAGCATAGATTATTAGTATTAACATCTCTTTTTTTGTAAAATATTGCAGGCATAGATGGACAGGAAGATATGAAGCTCATTTATGGGATAATAGTTGTAGAAGAGAAGGTCAAAGTAGGAAAGGAAGACAAGGTACAAAAGAGTTGCTACAAGTGACTAATGTGCACCGACCTCACTTGCTAACATGCGCCATTATAGATAATAGATACCAAAAATCTGAGTCATGTTGAATTTATTTCGTATATTAAAAATAAGGTTCTTATCTCGAGGGAAAAAATACCCATCAACGGCTCAGATTTTCTGGTTTTCTTAAAACTACTGGCGCTTGATAGACACTGCATGGTGGTTTATGCTAACGTGCGCATTTTCATGAACCCTAATTTTAATCATTTTGTTTGCTTGATTTTGTTGCATGTACTCATTGATTTATGAATTGGATCTTCAGTTTACTTGGGTAAGTTTTTTTTCTCATTATTTTTACTCTTGATATATATATATCTTTGTTATATAGAATTATTTTCTGCATGCAATGTATCATATATCTAGATTGATCTTTTTTATTATTTTAAATGATCAATCACTTTAAATTATTGATAGTGTCAGTTTTCTTGTCTAGTACAGTTTGAACAAAAATGAAAAAGAAGAACTTTTTTATTGTAGAGTTGCGTTATCGAGTCTTGTTTTCGCATCTAAGTAGTTCTAAAAAAAAGTTTATTATGTTGTCTGTTAATATTGTTTTTTGATTAGATTCATTCTATGATCTTAAATAAATAGGTGGATATGATAAGGAAGATAAAGCAGCTAGAGCTTATGATCTTGCAGCTCTTAAGTACTGGGGTCCGACTACCACGACTAACTTTCCGGTATGTACTTATCGTCGTATTTGGACATAGGGTTTGGTTTTCGATAATAAAGAACGTACATCCTGACGTTTATATGAATATCTACTATACTTTGTGTTATGGATGATCAAAGGTTTGCAACTATGAGAAGGAGCTTGAGGAAATGAAGAACATGACTAGACAAGAATTTGTTGCTTCACTTAGAAGGTAGTTAATATTTTATGAGATTTTTAATGGACCATTAACATTTACTAGTCGTTAATTAATTTTGTTTAACGTTAATGTTGGCATGGTAACACCTAGATATTTATGTTATCTCATGCATTATTAAATTTGCAGGAAAAGCAGTGGGTTTTCTAGAGGAGCCTCTATATATAGAGGTGTCACAAGGTAAATACTTTGTTACTTTTGGTGTAATTTTATGATTTGACATAAAGGAAAAGCGAATTCGAAAATATGATTTTTTGATGGCTAAAGTAGACGCTTTATCATAATTGGTATAATTACCTTGACTCGCAATCTTTTTGTTATGACAATGTTTTTGAAAACAGGCACCATCAACACGGGCGTTGGCAAGCAAGGATAGGAAGAGTCGCGGGTAACAAAGATCTATATCTCGGAACATTTAGTGAGTCCCTTCTCTAACAAATCATTTGCATATCGGTAAAAAAAACACATAATCAACAATAATCTTTGCACGAAATTCTATCAACCTCTTCTCACTTATGAGTTATGATGTGCATGATGCTAGTATAACCACAAATCACCCAACCTTTATAGAGTTTGATTTAAAGTTTAATCTGTGCTTCTTTATTTTCCTTATTAGTAATTGTATCGATTTTGGTAACATTGATTAAGACCGGTAAATTCGTTATAAATCTTAGGCACGCAAGAAGAAGCAGCTGAGGCATATGACATAGCCGCCATCAAATTCCGAGGGTTAAATGCTGTGACGAACTTCGACATGAGCCGTTATGACGTAAACAGTATCGCTAACAAGAATCTCCCGATTGGTGGCATGTGTAGCAAATCCAAGACCTCCGCAGATCATTCTCGGCCCAACAATATCCAAACATCTGACGGACATGATCTCTCCCCAACGTCTCAACAACCGGCAAATTCAAATATCCTTAGCTTCGCGTTGCCAATGAAACAAGACCCCTCGACCGATTATTGGAATTCGGTGTTAGCCTACAACCAAAACCAAAACCAATTCCAAAGTACAACGCCATATACCATGGAATACCCTTCAAGTACTACAAACAATGGGTACTACAATAGTAATGGAGGGTTCATTCAACAAGAGAACAATAATGGTAATAGTACTAGTGTTGCTTTAAGTACAACATCAACAATTCCTATGGGTACCCCTATAGGTTTGAATGGATCTAGTTATGGAAACTGGATAGAACAGTCTTTTCATTCAAATCAACCTGCCAAGCAAAATCTATCAGTTTTCCAGACACCTATTTATGGAATGGAATGATTTGAATGAAGGGGGTAAAATGAGAGTTGAATGAAAAGTGATGAGGTGACTTTAGTTGTGACAGAAGATAGTACTAACTCAAAGTTATTTGTATCATTAATTTAGGCTTATGTTTCTTGCTTCATTTTTTTTTGCTTGTTTCTTTGGTTTTTACCTTTTTTAATCTTTACTGACTATCCGTATTATTAAATAGAAAATGTTCTCAGAATTTATGAGTTTTTGCACTTAAACAACCGGACTACATAATTACAAAACAGAAGCAAGGGATTAAAGTTATTAGAAAGGAATTTTATCCCTTCGTTAACTTTTACAAGGTCACCTTTTGTTATGAAATCCTCAACATTCTAAGTTGACATTCTTAATCGTTTACCCACAAAAAAAAAGACTTTCTTAATATAACGGAAGATTCATTTGATAACGTCGCAAAACCAATGACATTATTTTTATCACATATACATATGAAATGATTTATATACCGTATTAGAGTATTAGCTAGAGCACATACGATGGAGGTTTTTGAGCCATGACATGAAGCATATAGAAGTTTACGTATTCGGTATACATATAACCCCATGAAAATAAAATGTTCAGCAATAAATAAAAGCAGAATTATGCACGTGCATGCTATGCGGTTCAAATATGTCCACCCCTAATTTATACTAAAGGAAGTGATTAACACACTAATAAATTTGCTTGGAACATTTAATGTACAAACAGTTTAACTAATTTGTATTTAGTGTATAACTTTTTAATGAAGTTTATGCGTTGGAGGAAAAAGGTTATTTCAAGTAATGGTTTATATATAAAAGCATGATAGTGTCAATTCCACAAACTTTCGAAGATCTTCTCCGTCCGTTCTAAAAAAGTATTTATTTTGAAAATGTACAAAGTTTGAGAAATGTCTACGATCTTTAGCAATGAAATATTATCCCTATATTCTTCAAACTCTCTTCTGATTAGTGGAAACAAAAAGTGAATAGTTATTTTGCGGCATTTCAAGTTAAAAGACTGGTCATTTATTTTAGGTCGGAAGTATGATATTACAGATGTTATCAGCAATTATAGAAGAGGATATGCATGCAACGATGGTATGAAACTATGAATAGATATGTATTGGACATTAGTTTGCTTTATAGCTTTCGGCGTGTGTACTAGATTCTGTAACAGAAAAAAGCCTTTGACTAGCTTTGACTGTGTATGTTTAACATAGAATTAAGTCCAGTCCTAGTGCACGGGGCAATACCTTATTTGGAATCTAACCAAAATAAGAGAACGGTATCTACTAATTGTGTCCCCTTCCCATCATTTCCTTTTGCAGCCTTTCCTCCTAACTTTTTTTATTCGTTTTTGAAATTTAAATAAGCGCTTTCGTCCCTATTATTACGAATGATTTGAGTAACCTGCGTCGTCGATACTTCAAAATAGAGACGAACTATCGATGTTTTTATATAACGGCAAGTTATGTTAAAAAAATTAGCAATAAGATGGAAAATACAAACAAACTCCCCCGTGAGAAAAACTAACACGTGCATTACCAACGTTAATTACAGCCAACATAACGATACGTGTAGTGTCACAGACAACAATGTATGTTAGCTATTGAGAAGCCTGCAAATTAATTTGTGTTTCCTACGGCTGTTATACACTTTGATTATCATCCCTTGATATCAATTGAATAGACATTCCTCTCAAATCTTTAGTTTCTTTCTAAAAATGTAAAAGCAAGCGAGACTGACTTAAGTAATGCAATTTATTTTCCATTGAGTTATTAAAATATACTCCATGAATAGGGTACATGTGCTTAAAAATTAGAATGTGAAATTAAAAGTTTCATAACAAGAAAATAAAATAACCATGTAGCAGTGACTGGTTCAAGATTTTTAGGTGCACAAAATTTTTCGAAAAAGTCTTGCACAAATTTTCGTTTATCAAAAGTACTTCAATTTGCACCATAAAATACTTGTGGCCTTAACTATAGTTGCATCATAAAGAAAGAAAGTAGCACAAATATATTATTGTGGTTATACACGCGCGTATCAAAAAACCATATTTATTGGAAAAAAAGTTATATTTTGTGACTCGAAATTGGGTGCGTCTAGTGTGGCACCTGGCTTCGGCCTAGGAGTAGAAGTAAAACAAAATTGGAAGGGTAAAAGAAAAATGAACCACCAAAAATATAACTAAGGAGAATCGACAAGTCGTTGTTTATCTCCTTTCCTTTGGGTTTGAGTAGCTTTATGGTGAATATTGTGTATCTCATTCATAATAATGTTCGGTACATATATAGTGATACAATGAATAATTTAGAACCTGGGCTTGAGCCCAATACAAAAATCGACTAACGCTTCACCGCAATTTAAGCGGGAGGACACCGAACGCTTAAACTGGGTCGAAATTCTTCAAACAAAGCCGAAGACAAGCCTTTAGTGAAAATGTCTGCATACTGATAACGTGGTGGAACATGAAGAACTCGAACCTGACCAACAACAACCAACTCCCGAACAAAGTGAATATCTATCTCTGTATGTTTCGTACGTTGATGTTGAACCGGATTAGATGACAAATAAACAGCACTAACATTATCACGGTAAACAAGCGTAACGGAATACAAATGTGTATGTACCTCATGTAGTAGATTCCTCAACCAACAAGTCTCAGCAACAACATTGGCAACACCACGATACCTGCATCAGCACTAGAACGAGAAATCATCGACTGACGCTTAGAGGACCACGAGAGTAAGTGATTGCTAAGAAATACACAATATCCTGAAGTCGATCGCCGAGTAGTAGGGCAACCGACCCAATCCACATCCGAATAAGCAACCAAAGATGTAGTAGAAGATGAAAATAATTGTAACCCATGATATAAAGTACCATGAACATACCTCAATCCGTTTAAGAGCCAAGAAATGAGGCTTTCGATGATTATGCATATAAAGACAAACATGTTGCACTGCATAAGAAATATCTGAACGAGTAAAAGTAATATACTGAATAGAACCCGCAAAACTCCGATATAATGTCGGATTAGATACTGGATCACCATCATCTCCTAGTTTATACTCCGTATCAACAGGAGTCCGTCTGGGATTGCAACTAACCATATGAGCCCTCTCAAGTATCTCAACAGCATACTTGCGTTGAGATAAGAACATCCCCAAAGAATCACGTGTAACAGAATCACCCAAAAAATAAATAAATGTTTCAAGATCTGTCATAAAAAACTCCTAATGCAAGAAAGCAATAATCTGTTGTAACAAAACCTCAGAAGAAGTAGTGAGAACAATATCATCAACATACAAAAATAAATAAGAAGTGACAGCACCCTGTCTGTAATTAAATAATGATGAGTCACATCGACTATGAGTAAACCCAACATGAGTAACATAAGCGGCAAATCGCTAAAACCAAGCCCGAGGTGCCTGCTTGAGCCCAAAAAGAGACGTCCGTGACAAACAAACATAGAAATGATGTGCAGAATCCCGAAACCCTTAAGGCTGATGCATATATATAATCTCAGATAAATCACCATGTAAGAAGGCATCTTTGACATCAAGCTGATGAACCGGCCAATGCAGAGAATTAGCCAAACTAGTAACAGTATGAATAGTGCCCGATTTGACAACCGGACTAAAGGTCTCATCAACATCAATACACTCTAACTTCGTACTACCATTTGCTACAAGACGAGCCTTGTAGCTACTAAGAGTGATATCTGCTAAATACTTATGGAGAAACAACCACATACAACGAACAATATTGACGTCCGTGGGTCGGGGCACAAGAGTCCAAGTGTTATTTTTAATAAATGCATTATATTCATCACACATAGCATTTTGCCAATTCAGATCATTAAACGCATCAGTATATAATTTTGGTAAAGGTAAAATGGAAGACACACGAAGATTAAGACGCTTAGGAGGACGATTCGTCTTGACACAAAAACGTGTGACCATGAGATGAACATAAAAAGGGTCGGATTATGATTGGGTGTTGTGGTAGTTGGGCCAGTGGGTTGTGGAGTTCTGTCTTGGGCCAACGACTATATTGGGTGGATAATAGGAGTGGGCTAAGTGTCTTGTTGGGCCAACGATTGTGGGGATGGGCTGGTAGAAGGTAACGGCGAAGTTGGGCCATTATTTTGTTAGACCAGATGTAAAGTTGGACCAGGTGTTGGTATATCTGTGTGTTCAGGAATTAACGTGTGAATGTGATTGGAAGTAGCGGTGGGTGACGAGCGAATGATATTAAAAATGACATTAGACGGCTCTTCCATAAAGGTATATGAGAGAGGCGAGGTGGGTGTCATCGATCCAAACAGAAATACCGTCTCGTCAAATGTAACATGGTAGGAAATGATAATTTTATTGGTGTTTAGGTCAAGGCAACGATAACTACAGTGATTGGACGCGTGTCCAAAAAATATAGAGGTGTAGCACGTTGTTCAAGTTATGAGCGGTATCTAGGTGAAGGTAACAAAGACACCTAAAAGTATGTAAAAGACTATAGTCGGGTGTGGTTTCAAAGAGACGGGTATAAGGTATTTCATTGTTAATGGTGCTTGAGGGTTACATATTTAACAAGTGAATGACCATATTAAGTGCTTCAACCAAAAAATTAGGAGGTAGATGAGCCTAAAAAAATAGTATGCAAATAATATTGTTTATGGTTCAGATCATCCTTTCAGACTTACTGTTTCGTTCTGAGGTTCGTGGACAAGAAAGTGAAACTGAATAGCATTAGATGCAAACAACTTATGGAAGGCGTGGTTGCCAAATTCACCACCATAATCACACTGAAATGACCTTATTTCACACTTAAATTGAGTATTAACAAAGTTATGAAACAACACAAATTTAGACAAGACATCAGATTTATTAACTAACGGATAAACCCAAACATATTGCGAATAATGATCCAAGAATAAAGCATATTATTTAAAACTAGAAAGACTCGGAATTTGGGAAGTCCACAAATCCGAGTAAACAATATCAAAACAAGACTTAACCAAAGTACTATAAATGACAAATGAAAGCCTCACGTGTTTGTCAAGCTCACAAGCATGACAAAGAACGGGATGTCTCTTTATTACACAAAATTAAATTAATAGAAAGAAGACGACGTAACACTTCACTTCCTAGATGTCCAAGGCGTTGGTGCTACGTATACTGACTGGTGAGAAAATCATGAGGAATAGTGGAAGGCTTCGTAACCGGGTAAAAATCAACAGTGCTATCACAGCGGAGAAGCACCCGACGGATCATGAAATCCTTAACAGAAAAACCAAAAGAGTCAAACTCAACTGTACAATGATTATCATGAACAAACCGACGACCCAAAATTAAATTTTTAACAATATTAGGAGTAATAAGAACGTTATTTAAATAAAAGGGTCGATGTGGTGTAGGAAAAATACTACGGCCAGAGTTGGTAACGGGTATGGAATAACCGTCACCAACCGAGATAGATGGATAAATGCACAAATTTAAAACATCACTAAGACTATAAACATAATCATTAAGGTGAGAACTCACTAAGACTATAAACATAATCATTAAGGTGAGAACTCACTAAGACTATAAATATAAGAACGGGTCAAATAGTCAATTTTACTATTTCCCTTTTTTTTCCCTCTCTTTTTCACCATTGACGACACGGTATAAATTCTAGCCAAATCACTCGCTTGCAATTGTTTCTAGAAGGCTCAGATTGACACACTCTAACAACCTACTTATCCACGCTGGCAATCCCCAGCAATATCATTGGCTGTTGCACGTGGCACAAGATCCAACGGATGAGATGATGTAATTTGGAGGCGGTTATTGATGGATGGCTGTGATTAGAGATTGGGGAGCGTTTAAGGGCTCTAGATCCTTCCTCTGAGCACTATATAAGAAGAGCTCCTCACACACACAAGATATCTAGAGTAGTGTAGTTTTATCTTTTAGTCGTTTTAGCTTATTGTATTAATTTTAGCTTAATGTTTTTTAATTAATGTAATTTTCCTTTTCAAAAGCTTGTATTCAGTTTAAGTAATCAATAAAAGTTCAGTTTTCATATTGATAAAGTTTAATTCATGTTTTTACTTTAATGCACTATGGTTTGATTAAGCTCTTTTACTCAATTAAGCTCAATAAGCTTTCAAAATCACTAATAAGCTAGCTAAATACTCCGTTAAGCTCTCAAAGCTTAACTGAGCTTATCAATATTTAAATCTCTCTCAAAATTATACCCCTGCTTATTTTGGAAGGGAAGCCAGACTTGGAAGGGCTTCCATGACCCCACCAGCTTATCCTAGATAAGCTGGAGCTTTTTAGATCAGCTCTTAGAGCATTTATATAAGCCTTGTTTGTGCAAAGGCTTTTGTAAGTTCTTATTTTCCTTTAAGTTTAATTTTGTACTTTAGCTTATTTCTGTTTAATGTTAGCTTATTATTAGTTAGAGTAGCTTAATATTGCTTATTATAGTTGTTAGTTGCTTATTGTGTTCAAGTCTTAGTTTAAATCTTAGTTATCAAGTATTTGAAATTAAATAGTCAAAAATAAAAAAAAATATTAGCATAATCTGTTTGCTTATTTGAGTGTTAAAATGTGCTTAGTAGGTCTTCTATAAGCTAACTAGTATCTGGTATTGCTTATCTAAGTTTTAAATCTAAGTTTCATAAGCTAAAAATGAGTTTAAGCTGTCTAAAGGGGTGTTTGGGTCAAGACAACACTAACTTGAGTTAGTGTTGTCAAGAGCCTTAGAGTTCTTTAGTTTGATTTTAAATCTCATTTTGAAGTTCATAAAGCAAGGTTTTAAGGTTTTTGTAAGCTAAATCAGCTTTTTGATAAGCTTGTTTGTTGAATGCTTGAATCTGAGGTCAAAAGCTCAGATTCATAAGCATTTAGAGCTTAAATCTTTTCTAGCTGTTTTTGTTGCTCTATTTGCTTTTGTCTTTGTTTTTAAATGGTGTTGAAACAAAGTCCTAAAGCCTGCATCAATTTGTTTTAAGTTTTGGTTAAAAATTGGTAAAGTGCATCAGCATGCAAAACTTTCTAAAATCAGCATGCAAAACTTTCTAAAAGCCTTTTTCAATCAAAAATTTAAGCAAGCTTAAGTAGGAATTAGCTTTTGAAATTAGGTGCACAACTAGTTCATAGGCTAAATTAGATCTGTTAGGGCTTATTTTAGATTAATTAGCTTATTAGGATATCTATTTTTGTTCTGCAAATTAGTCTTTTAAAAGTTTTCATAATTTGAAAAACCAAAAAAAATTAGTTAGACTGCATAAGCAGCTTTTTCAATTAGCTTATTCTTTATTGAGTTTTTAATAGTTTTTAGGACAAGCTTTCAAATGGTATAAGTCATAACTTAGCATATGGATCTGTACCACTTGCTGAAAAATAGCTCAAGTTGCCTTGTTGTCTATTGTGAAAAACAGATGTCTTTATACCAAAATGCTTAAGCTTTCTCAGCTTATGCTTATTGTTTTCCTTAATCTTGTATCAGACTTGCTTATTAGATTAGTTTTAAGGTTGATTTTAGCTTTTTTAGCTCAGGCTTGGCTTATTCAAGGTTTCTAGCTAACTTAGTTAGTGGAAAGTCAAAAATCCTCTTAGTAGATTCTGTCACTAAAAAAACTAATTTTCCACCTTATATGAGTTTCATAAAAAGTGTCTTTTTATAAAAATTTGCTTATTATAAGCTGTTTTAAAAGTTTTTGTGGTTAAAAAGTTTTGCAAAAAATAAAATGTTAGGGTATATAAGGAAGCCAAGGGTGATCAGGGCTCGAACCCCTAACCTCAAAACCTTAACCCCAAACACTTTTATACACACACCATTTACCATTTGCGCCCTTGGGGCTTTTACGTCCAAGGGGCGTTCAAATATTCTTTTAACATATTTTTGGCCCCTTTTTCAAATAAGCACTGCGAGTGCTTATTTTAATTTTTTGGCTATTCGTTTGAGTTTTTTTATAAACTAGTAATTTTCCTGCATCTTTACCATCATAAAGCTAATTTTAGGATTTTTCTGTAATTTTTAATTCAAAACCTTAGTATCTTTCGTGCATTTATTTTGTTTGAAAAAACTTTTAAAAAAATAATAAAAAAATGAATAAAAATTAAAAATATTAAATTTCTTTTCTGAAAAATTTTCTTTTTATTGTTTAGAGGCTTTAAGGAATTTAAATTTATGTTCGTAGGGCTTAATTTTGAAATACTTGCTTATTCGTCGGTTTTTATTATCCCGTTTTTAGTGTTTTCGTGTTTAGTTTCTTAATTGCTTGGTCATTTATTCTTCTTCTGCATGCATTATGTGTTTTTATGTGTAGAAAGAAACAGGAAAACAAATCAAATCTTTGAATTATTCACGTGCGCGATCACAAACTAAACCGATTTTCTATTCACACTTCATCGAAGACAAACGACCTGGGAGGTTTTAGAGATTGCTTTGGTTAAAAGCAATTCTCTTTAATCTTTTGGAATACGTATACTACTATACTATAATTGACTTCGCCTCTTAATTACACATACTTGTTTGTGTGTGTGGTTTGGAGTGGATCAACCCGTGTAGTGGGAAACGGGCTGAGCATAACCAGTGAGCCTAGTATGCATCACCATGGGGTTTACATTTACATTTGGCGAAGTTAAAATTGGCACAGAAGGTGCGATCCTACTCGGTATAGTTGATTGTCCTATACCATTAGTCCCAATATACCCATATTGAGCTAAAAGTTATTGTTGTGTTTGAATCAATGCCATCATTTGTTCTTGGGTCATATGAGGAGTGGTGAGGAGGCATTAGAGCGAGCATTACTAGTGACCAAAGCGAAGGATTACCATGTACCACATTATGTAGAAACTTACAATGCTTACCAAAATGACAAAAACCTTTATTAAAATTGAAACCAGACTTATTAACTTTATCCGAAGCAACATTAGAGCACCGAGTCGTATTACCCGAGTTACCAATAAAACCATAGGTGAAGATTAAGTGGGATCAATAGAGGTAGCTTGAGCCCGTGACTTGAACCGCATCTCTTCGGTAGTGAGCATAGAGCGAACCGTCTTAAGATCCGAGAAGGTCTCCCGATGAACAATAATACCGGACACGTTATCATACTTATCGGGTAATCCCTCAAGAGCAATAGTAACCACATCATCATTGCTAATAGGCGACCCGAGACTAGTCAAGATAGTAGCAATGGACTCAATCTTACGAAAATATGCATCAATAATTAAATACTCAAATCACCAAGCTTCAAAGAATGTAATTCCGCTTTCAATGCAATAGACCGAGTGCGCTTATTGTCATTGAAAATCTCGGTAATAAGATCCCAAGCTTCCTTAGCCGTTTGAGGGTCTTCAACAACAAGCCGTGCTTGAAGGGTTTTGGACAAGGTCATGAAGATCCATGAGAGAACAATGAATCAATCTTTAACCACTCCGCGGTGGGAGGTGACGGGTTACTAGAGGTTGCTTCATCCGTTGGTTCCCCCAAAATATGCTTCAAAATTTCATGACCTTTACAGATTTTTTTGAAGAAGTACATACAAGTTGAATAGGTCATCTCATTAATATCCAATTTCACGGGGACAAAGGTTGTGAGGTTGATAATGGTCATAAGCTTGTCCGAAAGCAAAATTATAGGTGGGGAGGGTAACACCGGTCATGATGACGTGAACAGTGGTTAGGGCTTAGTAGTGAGGATGGGAAAATTAGGTTGTTGTAGTTTTTGGGGTTTTTGTACGTGAACAATGGGTTATGGTGAATAAAGGAGTCGACAAAAAACAACACTTGACTTATTAACACAATACCAACGATCAACAGTTGCAAATGAACTTCAACTGGTAACAAAAAAAATTCAGCAACGGTATGATTAACGTATAACTACCAACGATCGACAACGAAGTGGTCGATTGGTAACCAAATAAATAACAACCAACGGTCGACTGTAAACACACACTCGACTGGTTATAACGACTACCAACGATCGACAAACAAGTCGACTGGTAATTTAATTAAATAAAACAATGATATTAAACGAAAAATGTCGACCAGTTTACGACCAACGGTCGACTAAAAAGAAGGGTTTAGGGTTTGAAAGGATCGATATTTGTTAGGTTGATACCATGTAATATGGTGAATATTGTGTATCTCATTCATAATAATGTTAGGTACATATATAGTGATAAAAGAAATAATCTATAACCTAGGTTTGAGCCAAATACAAATATCTACTAACAGCTTTGAGATAGAGTCATATAAACTAGTACGTCAGCCGGCCTTTCTATTTAGGAGGTTCGGTTGAGGAGACACACACTTCTATTTATATATTTCGTGTTTCTCGTAAAGATAATGTGAAAAAAGAGAATTGGTGTTGTTATTTTTGTTTCCTTCGTGTTTGAGTAGTTAGATATACCGTCATTTGTTCTGGTATGCCGTCCTTTCTATAAGTAGGAGGTTAGAATTATTGACTTTTGAGGTGTAG